>WSFP011433864.1:0-21325 GCA_009831015.1 Picea engelmannii
CGACCATCGACCATCAGCGATCAACAATTTCTCTTGGTTGATTGAAACACTTTTCGGATTTCACGAACCCCCAATCATCAACCATTGGTGATTGGTGGTTTTATTTAAACACACGAAACCTTTTTCCAATTTTGGTCAACCCCGATCATCGTCCATCATCAATTTCTGTTGGAAAATAAAAAATCTTTACAAATATCACTGATCCAACCATTGACCATCGACGAATTATTTTTGAGAACTTCAACACTAAGAAAATTTCAACCAAAACATAGATTAATATCGGTCGTCAATCTTCCATTTAGAATTATCTTGATCGTTTATCTACTCCAACTTCCAAACAACCAAAAAATGAATCTAGACCATTGATTTGTCTCATTTTCCCAACTACCTAAAATGAATCTTGGTCATCGATCTGCTAAACCTTGTCAAACTACAAAAAACCTTATAAGTTTTTAAATCTATTTACAATGAATCTGGGTCATTGATTTCGAAATCAAATGTGATCTTGACTATTGATCCATCAAACTTCGCCTAATTATTCAGCGTCCATTAAAACATGAATTTTGACTTTCCAAGTTGAATTTTAACTCTACAACTCTACATATTGATTCCCCATATCATCTCTTCTACGGTTCTGAGGCATTTAAAGCTCAAATTTGCTCACGATTTTGAGGATTTCACTCTAATTTTCTCCATTTTTCCCCAAATTCATCATAGTTCAAAATCCGTAACAATGATTTTTCCCAAATTCACATTGTTATTGGCCCATATGGGTCAATTGTTGAACCAAAATCTTGGATACCAATCTGTAGGTTTATCTAACCTAGCTAAGGTCCATTACGTGTGGAAATACTCATAAAATTTTGAAATTTTCTTCTAACTAATCATCTAGTTTAACAGCTATAGGAAAACATACATCTTTAACCTTTTTCTATACCATTAATTAAATTCAACTAAAACATTCTAAAATTGAAATGAATGTAGTTTAACAATTCAACACAACAACATATCTATCCTTTTTAAACATAGAGTGAATGCACAACCATTAATCTCATAAATATAACACTGAAAGAACATAAATAAAATATCTTTTAAAAATGGTTGTGTAACCAGCTACTTAGGATGGATGTTCCACCCAACCATATACTTGTTGTTACAGATCTCAATAGTAAGTCACCCCCGACATGGGGCTAGAAATCCACAAAAGAGGGTGGTCTCTCATTGTCCTCTCACAACTCAAAAAATCCTAGATCCACTGGTATTCTCCTACAATAATTCCTATTTTCCTCCAAATCTCTTCCACTCGACCTTCCCAACCCAAGTAATGTACCCCTTCAGTTCTCTCATTCGATCAATCATCCCATTTTTTTTTATCAATGTCTCTCTGGCATGGGTAACAATGAATCTCACTACTAAGAAAATCAAGGGAGCTCACTCCTAGGAAAAATACCAGGAAACAATAGCAATAACTTGTTGTTATAGTGTAACTCACATAGGAGTTCACTCTTCATGCATGAAAAGCTAGCTCTTTAGTCTTTTCCTATAAATATGCTCCAAAATTCTCTCTATGTGGTTTCTCTAGCTCCAAATATCTTCTTCCCTATTCTGTGCTTGTTGTTCATGCCAAAAAATGACTATCTAAAAAATGTTGTAACTTCCCAAACTAATTTCCTCTCTTTTGCTTACTTTCTTGACTTGCACTCTTCCCCAAACTGATTGTACTAATCCCCCATGTTTCCAATAACTATGGTATGTGACTTCTCACACCCACCCTCTTACATGTGTTCAATGATTGGCTTTGGAGACACTCAATCATAAATTATAAGGTTCATATACTAATAGTAATTTTAGGAAGTGGGTTGAATTAATAGACATGTGTAACTCCCCCATGGACCCCTCTTAGAAATTATCTTAGGCCCTCCCCTCTCTTGTGGATTAATCAACCCCCGTATATGTCCATGTCCCCTAGCAGTTGGCATCACATTTTATTTATTAAAATTCAAAAATATAATTTGAATATAAATCAATTGGTCGTAGCCACACATTATATCTACATTAAGCATTAATTAAAATGGGGACTATAGTGGGGATGTTACATGGAATCCAAAATATTATTGTAAGTGATAGACATCCAATTTTCACTGGTAATTTTTGGATTGAATTATTTTTTTGTTTGTGTACTCAATTGTCTCATAGATCCTCTTACCATCCTCAATTTGGTTGGAAAAATAAGATTGTGAATAAATTTATAGAAGAGTATCTTCGTTTCTTTTCATCTGATAAACAAACACAATGGTTCAAGTGGTTTTTGTTATATTGTGAGTCCCTAGACAATCACAAAGTATGAGACCACATTGATATGAGTTGTAAGCCTTATCTATTCATGAGGTGTTTTCATGATCCACTGATGAGTTTTCAGTAAGATATAGATCTAGAAGTGGTTCAATCCATTTACTATCAATTCATATCATGCGATCAATTCAATGTGCAAGAGAATAGAATTAATCATTTTCTTCCAATTCTTGTCTCATCTTGCTTGTGCTCTAATTCTTACCATGGTATCATAGTGCCTTGAGTCTCAAGGGCCTAATAACTTCACCATGGTATTTTTCCATGAGATGTGAGGTGCAGAAAGAAAATGTGACCTACTCAAATTATTAAAGGTTGGAAGGTTGATATGATGGTGACAAAATGTGTCTCGTGAAAGATTGCAATCTACTCCATATCCCATGATTTCCCATTCAAGAAATTTTGTTAAGAATTCAAATTCCCTCTATGACGTGAGCATCACCATAGTTCTAGTAAAGGTTGTATTACAAGATCTAATAAAAATCCCACAATTTCTCCAATCAGATCAATCAAGATCTGAGTCAATGTTCTTCAAAATTATACAATTGGGTATGCTTTTACAATGTCAATATGCTTCTATTGTCGATCAACTGCCTTTGAAATGGTAAACATGATTCTTTGCATCAAAACTTTGACAATTCATTATCAGAACTACTCCGATGAAAATTCGTTATCAAAACTACTCTTATGACATCTTGATTTGTGTTATGATGGTTATATTCCTCCAAAATCAAAGTATCATTTTTTTGTTATGGTAGAGAAGAAGGGGTTGGCTTCAAAATTCATAGATCACAACTGCAAAAGATTTCAACAACTTGGTTTGTACCTCCAATAAATCATAATTTGGTTATCCTGGGGACCTTTGATACAAATAGTTTGTGGAGATTATCAGAGTAGGATATGACCTTTATCTGAAATCTAGATCTATTCTAAAACTCCCTACATATTGAAATATACACAACAATAGGAGAGCTCACAATATTGTCTCTCCTCATCAAAAATCATCTCAATCCTGACAACTCACATGTCTCATGTACAACTGGATGAAGATTGGAAGTGAGAGGTATGTAAATTTTGATTTTTCTATGGGAATTTGTTTTATTGTGTATTTAGTCATACAATTGTAGATTTTAACCTTGTAAAATTATTAACTGCAAACATATTTTCAATAAAAGAACAGAAAAGATACAATGGCAGATACACACATTACACGGATATTTTTCCCTTGGAAACCCAAACCAGGAAAACCAACATATTCTATATTCATCTTCTCATACATTTTTTACAATACAATATACATATAAGATCATGTATCATCCGAAACCCTAATCCAATAACCCAGATTAGTCAATAACCCTAATTCCTTAATCAAAAATAGAAAACCATCGACGAAAACCATGTGCCAAAAAATCGCCCAAAAACTAATGCAAAAAACCACCAAAATAAACAATTTTAGGGGCGATGCCCATGAACCATCACTTAGGGGGGCTCCCACCCCCCTATGACCCCCCAGGAAAAGGGTTTCTCTGGCCCCCTCTTACCCCCCTGTGCACTCGACACAATGTAGAAACTAGTTCTAGCCATGCAAATACTATAATACATACCCAACAATAATCTCATAGTAATGAAACACCAGATATTGGAGACGAGATACATGGAGGAGTTTGGTTATGCAAAAAGGTCGCATTCAAGCATGAAATCCTTGAAATTTGGGGTATTTAGTGATCAACGTCGAGAATATTAAACAAGAAAGAGGTCAATGTATCTGGAGAGAATGTCAGATTGGTTTTTTTCGACTTCAGGAGATCCTAGGTGGGTGGAAATTTATTTTTATTAATCCAGATGATTAGACGGTCCAGTTAAGAACATTTTGGAATTTTAGTGGTTGATTCCCTATCTTTTCTTTTTTATGGCAATCTTTGTTTCCTTTTTCATAATTTCAGTTGGATATCGAGGGTCTTCAATAACTTGTAAAACACAAGAAAATACACTTTGGAAAAATCCTTTAAAGCTACTAGCAATAGAAATCCCAACAATCTATTATACTACAACAACAACAATAGTATTCTATGGTTCAACAATATGCCTTAACTACAAAAAAACATTCTCGGTAGCATGCAGTCACTACTACATATTAAAAACATTGTGACGACTACTTACGATGAAAGTAACCTTTCGTTGCAAAATTGAAGATAAAGAATTGAATTTTTAATTTTTTTTATAAATCTATCCCGCATTCGTCTCTCTTGCAACAAAACCTTTGTCTATCATCACAAGAGCAATGAAACCATATGTACATTGCAAGAGAAACAACCGTGAAGATAGTGGAATCTCATCTCTCTTACGATGACCTTTGGCTATTGTCGCAAGAGAGACGATTCAATGATGACCGTTACACTATTTTAAAATGTCAACATTGACCGTTAAACTGTTTGAAAAAGTCAACATTGAATTGATCAATGTTCTTCACTCTTGCGACGAAAAAAATATCTATAAATATTTTGCAAATTAAAGATGTTGCGACAATCTAATTGCTATAACAATGACGGTTCAAAACTTCAGAAATGGTATTTTTCTGCAGAAGAATGTCGCAGAATATTATAGGTGGGAAAAAAAGTAAAGTGGGTGAAAAGGGTGATGGTAGATGTTATTTCCCTTGCAAAAACTGTTGCACTACATGTCCCGTAAGAATTTTAATAGCAACAACTACAAAACATTGTAGGAAATATGGGCACATTAATGGGGGATCGAATGAATATTGTCCCATGGTAATTAGCTATATATTCATTATCTATTTTTATATTGTCGATTTTATATAAAATTATATATAGATATATATATATATATATATTGTTTGAATATTTGTTATAGTACACGTTAATTTTGCACGATTGTTTGTAATTATAAAGTTAGAGTTTCCCTCTAACTTTCTATAGAATATTGCACCAAGTAGTACTAGTAGAAATGATGTTGTACAAGCTGAGTAATATGATCAAGAAAATGAGGATCTCATGGAAGAAGATGATTGGACAAATCAAGTTAATGATCCCATGGAAGAATATGATGGGACAAATCAAATGATCCAAGTTTTTGTTTTCTCATCCGGATGAGGATGGGGATAGTGATGGTATTTATAATGAACCTCTATTAGAAAAGGCAAATAAATGAATTTATGAAGGCTCAAGAGAAAATCGTATCTCTGCTACATTGTTGCTAGTGAACTTAAAGGTTATGAATAATTTTTCGAACACTTGTATGACACAGATCCTAAGGTATGTAATATGTCTCATCTCATATACATAAATGTTGAATTTTTTCTATTTGTTTTTAGTGTTAATTAATGTGTAAAATAAGAATGGAATTTTTACAATTAATATTCTTTACATTAACTAGTTATTTGTTATGTTGTATATTTTTAGGTGAATTTTTGTTACCATCATCAAATATTTTACCTCTCACATATCGAGATTTGCATGCCATTATTAAAGAAATTGGAATGGATTATCAAACTATAGATGCATGTGTTAATGATCATATTATATATTATGGACAACATGCTTCGAAAACAGAATGTCCGCAATTTCTTATCAGTAGATATCGAACCGATCAAGTAACAAAAAAGGTGCCTCGAAAGGTTCTTCATCATATTCCCATAATTCCACGTTTGTAGTGATTGTTGATGTGTGAAATAATAGCACAATTTATGGATTACCATGCATGTAAAAAAAGTGGAGATGGTGTTCTTCGAATGCATTCTGATGTTTATGCATTTAGGGAAATTGAGGAAAAATGAGAATATTTCAAAGATGAACCTTGTAATGTTAGGCTTTCATTGGTAGCTGACGGTGTTAATCCATTCAAATATCTTAGGTCTATTTACTCAGTGTGGCCTATTTTTGTTATCAACAATAACATTCCTCCTTGGATGTCAATAAAGAGGGAGAACATAAAGTTTACAATGATTGTTCTATGTATTTGTTTACATTAATTTTTTGAATGTAACATTTTCATTTGTTTCTTTTTTTTCATAATATCTTTTGTTTATTTAAATTTACTTATATATACATATCATGGTTATATTAATTATGTGTAATTTAAAACAATTAGGTAAGTACCAAGTTAAATATATGAATGTATATATTGAGCCTCTTATCGACAAGATACTAAATTTATGGGTTGACATCACTATGTATGACATATGTAAACCAATCAGGGAGAAGAAATTTAAATTTTGTGGAATACTTTTATGGAAAATTCATGATGCCCTGGGACTAACACATTTTTGTGGTATGTAGAATTCTTATATTTCTCTTTAATACTATATAATTTTTTAAAGATATCATGCTGCATGTTTAGTTTTTAATAATTTCATCGTATAATTGACATCAATCCATCTATTGCAGGTCTTCAAACAAAGGATAAATTTTTATGTATAGATTGTGGTCCTAAGATGAAGTATCGTCATTCAAAAAGTTTAGGAAAGGTGGTGTTTGATGAGTATAGGCACCTCCTCCCTAAGAACCATAGGTATCGTACTACTGAAAAACATATTTTCAATGGGAAAGAAGAGATTGGTTTAAAACCATGAATAATAACACCTCACCTATGGAAGTTGGAATATAATAGAAATCCCCAATTTATTTACGTATCGTATAATATGTAATGTTTTGAATTTTTATTTTAATCATTGAATTTATTTTACCGTATTTGATAATTATTGTTGTGATTTGTTTTATGCTTCATGAAGGACTCCATCATGAAGGTATTAATAATGGGATTCCACAAGGAATGAAATGTTATCCCACTCAATTCATGAGGTTTCCCTACTATGACGAGATAAAAATAGCTCATTTGTTTGATACAATATAATTTTTCGTTTTTCGTGTATATGATCATACTCATTAATATAACTTTTTGTTTTTCATGTATATAATTAATACATATAATTTTTCATTTTTTGTGTATATGATCATACTCATTAATATATTAATATATGTTATTTCATAAATTATTAATATTTACCATGGACGTTATAATTAATATTTAATATTGGTGAATTATGATTTTTTGATTCAGTGGCTCAAGATTGGGATGCACTGCATTTATACATTGCAAACAATCTTGACTGGATGAATGTATGGATTGAAAGATGTAAAAAACATAATGGCGGTAGTTTATCATGGCAACGAATGTCTGAAATGGTTATAGAAGCTCATCGTAACAAAGATTCCAATGTTACGCGAAGGGAAATTGATTTAGCATATGATTTGAAATATGGACAGGCAAGAAAATTCACCCATTTTATTCATTTATTTTATATTATATTAATGTGACTACATGTGTACTATCTTTTTCAGATACTTTCCAAGTTATATAAATTGTATGTTAATTTATTAATTGATAATGCATCTTTTACATATCTGGCATATTGCAGTTGAAACACCACAAGGCTATGTGGTGCAATGGTCGTAAATTTTGCATCAAACAGTTGGATGAAACTAGGAAACAATTTGATAGTGGGATAACTGCAGTATTCCAAGTCACTAGTGTTTCCTCTAGGAGTGACAAACATCCCCGAGAATCTAAAAATAAATACTATGTGTATTTGAATGATATACTTGAGTGTGACTTTAGTTCCTTCAAATTAGTTATGTTCGACGTTAAATGGTATAGGTTAAAAATGCATGAACGCGATGAGGAAAGAAGTGTTATTCAACATTCCAATGGATTTTCAATGATTAAAACAATGATGTTTGAAAGAGGACATGATCGATATGTTTTTCCAATCCAATGTGAACAGGTCTTTTACTCAAATGTTCCAGGTGAGAGAGATTGGTGATTTGTTGTTAGATATGATCCAAGAGGAAGGCCATTTAATTATACTCATTTATAAGAAGAATATGATATTGAAGAAGAATATGATTCACTAGATAAGAAAGAGTCGAAAGATCATGCAAGGTCAACAGATGAAGAAGATCATGATCCAGGTGTAGGAGACAATGCAGTTCTTGATGATGATGTTGATGAAAATATGATTGAAAATGACATTGATGATGAAGATGATATCGTCAATCCTTTTGAAACAGCTTCTAAACCAGATGATGATACAAATGTCGAGTTCAATGAAGAAGAAGATACATAATACATATTATTATACAGATTGTTTTGCAGTTTCTATGCATGAATCTTACTAGGTTGCTTTCTATTATTTTCTATTTTATAGATTGGGTATTGGGGAATTGAGAATTATGTGAGGGGGATGGGAGGGGCCATATGAGATTCCACCTTTACATTATTTGACTTGTTGAGTAGAGGATAAATTATTCTTGAACCCAAGAGAAGCTCATTCATTTTTATACCATCATGATCGTAGATGTCATCATTTTTGTCATAGTATTGCATCAACGAAGTTTCGATGAACATGTTTGTCATTTCTATAGAATCTTCATTGAAAATGTTTGAAAACATGGGACTTTGGCCCATGATTTATGTGGAAAGAGTAACATTCATTTCCAAACTCAAGTATGAATCACACACCCCCTCTATATATTTGATCTCGGCCTCGCTTCCTTTGAACTTTTTGTTGTAATGCAAAATCCCTCTTTTTTCGTTCATTGTTTAGTCAACACCATAAAAATATGTCCTTGCAGTACTATATGCGGGAACATGTGTACTATCGAATGAATTTTAAAAGGAACAACAAAAAGACATTATACTAGGACTAGACATGGGCAACGATGACCTGTGAATGGGGCCAACGTTGAAATTTTTTCAAACTATTTATGTATGCACTGAAATTTGACATGGATAGACTATTTGCATGCCTTAACGATATGGGAGGGTTTCTGGACTCAAATTTGAATCACACACCCACTTTTTTACATCATCGTGTAAACCATAAACCCTATTTTTCTTTCAAATTACACAAATAGCTTGACACAAGTTTTAAGTTTGCATCAGCCTTTCTTCATTTTTCTTTCAGGTTTTGCATTGTATATACAATGTATGTGTTTCATAGTTGTGATGAAAAATCCCTTTTTTCCATTCATTGTTTAATAAACAACATAAAAATATGTCCTTGCAGTACTAGATGCGGGAACATGTGTACTGGAGAATGAATTTTAAAAGGAACAATGAAAAGACAATGTACTAGGACTAGACATGGGAAACAGTGACATGTGAATGGGGCCAACGTTGCAATTTTTTCAAATTGTTTCTGTATGCACTGAAATTTGACATGGATAGACTATTTGCATGCCTTAATGATATGGGAGGGTTTCTAGACTCAAATTTGACTCACACGCCTACTTATTTCCATAATCAATTCATCATCATGTAAAATATAAACCATATTTTTCTTTAAAAGTACACAAATATCTTGACACAAGTTTTAAGTTTCCATCATCCTTTCTTCATTTTTCTTCCAGGTTCTCCATTGTATAGACAATGTATGTGTGTCATAGTTGTGATGAAAAATCCCTCTTTTTCATTCATTGTTTAATCAACACCATAAAAATATGCCATTGCAGTACTAGATGTTGGAACGTGTGAGTCCAACAAATTTTAAAAGAAACAATGAAAAGACAGTCTAGTAGGAATAGACATGGGCAACAGTGACCTGTGAATGGGGCCAACGTTGATTTTTTTTCAAATTTTTTCTGTATGCACTGAAATTTGACATGGATAGACTATTATCATGCCTTAACGATATGGGAAGGTTTCTGGACTCAAATTTGACTCACACACCCACTTGTTTCCATCATCAATTCATCATCTGTAAACCATAAACCATATTTTTCTTTCAAAGTACACAAATAGGTTGACACAAGTTTTAAGTTTGCATCATCCTTTCTTCATTTTTCTTTCAGGTTCTCCATTGTAGATACAATGTACGTGTGTCATAGTTGTGATGAAAAATCCTCCTTTTTCATTCATTGTTTAATCAACACCATAAAAATATGTCCTTGCAGTACTAGATGTGGGAACATGTGTACTGTCATATGAATTTTAAAAGGAACAAAGAAAAGACATCGTACTAGGACTAGACATGGAAAACAATGACCTATGAATGGGGCCAACATTGAAATTTTTTCAAATTGTTTCTGTATGCACTAAAATTTGACATGGATAGACTATTCACATGACTTAATGATATGGGAGGGTTTCTCGACTCAAATTTGACTCACACACCCACTTGTTTCCATAATCAGTTCATCATCATGTAAACCATAAACCCTATTTTTCCTTCAAAGTACACACATATTTTGACACAAGTTTTAATTTTCCATCAGCCTTTCTTCATTTTTATTTCAGATTCTGCATTGTATATACAATGTATGTGTGTCATAGTTGTGATGTAAAATCACTATTCTTTCATTCATTGTTTAATAAACACCATAAAAATATGTCATTGTAGTACTATATGCAGGAATGTGTGTATTGTCAAATGAATTTTAAAAGGAACAACGAAAATACATTGTACTGGGACTAGACATGGGCAAGAGTGACCTGTGAATGGGGCCAATATTGAATTTTTTTCAAAATGTTTCTGTATGCATTGTAATTTGACATGGGTAGACTATTAACATGCCTTAACAATATGGGAGGGTTTTTGGACTCAAATTTGACTCACACACCCACTTGTTTCCATCATCAATTCGTCATCATGTAAACCACAAACCCTATTTTTATTTCAAAGTACACAAATAGCTTGAAATAATTTTTAAGTTTACATCAACATTTCTTAATTTTTCTTTCACATTCTGCATTGTATATACAATGTATGTGAGTCATAGTTGTGATGAAAAATCCCTCTTTTTTGTTCATTGTTTAATAAACACCATAAAAATATGTCCTTGCAGTACTAGATGGGGGAACGTGTGTACTGTCGAACTAATTTTAAAAGGAACAAAAAAAGGCATTCTACTAGGACTAGACATGGGCAATAATGACCTATGAATGGGGCCAACGTTGAAATTTTTCAAACTGTTTCTGTATGCACTGAAATTTGTCATGGATAGACTATTTGCATGCCTTAATGATATGGGAGGGTTTCTAGACTCAAATTTGACTCACACACCCACTCTTTTCCATAATCAATTCATCATCATGTAAACCATAAACCCTATTTTTATTTTAAAGTACACAAATAGTACACAAATAGCTTGACACAATTTTTAATTTTGCATCATCCTTTCTTCATTTTTCTTTCAGGTTCTACATTGTATAGACAATGTATGTGTGTCATAGTTGTGATGAAAAATCCCTCTTTTTTCATTCATTGTTTAATCAACACCATAAAAATATGTTCTTACAGTACTAGATGTGGGAACGAGTGTACTGTTGAACACATTTTAAAAGGAAAAATGAAAAGACATTGTACTAGGACTAGACATGGGAAACAATGACCTATGAATGGGGCCAACATTGAAATTTGTTCAAATTGTTTCTGTATGAACTGAAATTTGACATGGATGGACTATTCACATGCCTTAACGATATGGGAGGGTTTCTGGACTCAAATTTGACTCACACACCCACTTGTTTCCATCATCAATTAATCATCATATAAACCATATCTATTTTTATTTCAATGTACAGAAATAGATTGACACAAGTTTTAAGTTTGCATAAGCCTTTCTTCATTTTCCTTTCAGGTTCTCCATTGTATATACAATGTATGTGTGTCATAGTTGTGATGAAAAATCCCTCTTTTTCATTCATTGTTTAATCAACACCATAAAAATATGTCCTTGCAGTACTAGATGTGGGAACATGTGTATTGTCAAATGAATTTTAAAAGGAACAATGAAAAGATAGTGTACTAGGACTAGACATGGGCAACAGTGACTTGTGAATGGGGCGAATGTTGAACTTTTTTCAATTTTTTTCTGTATGCACTGAAATTTGACATGGATAGACTATTATCATGACTTAATGATATGGGAAGGTTTATGGACTCAAATTTGACTCACACACCCACTTGTTTCCATCATCAATTCATCACCATGTAAACCATAAACCATATTTTTCTTTCAAAGTACAAAAATAGGTTGACACAAGTTTTAAGTTTGCATCATCCTTTCTTCATTTTTCTTTCAGGTTCTCCATTGTAGATATAATGTATGTGTGTCATAGTTGTGATGAAAAATCCCTCCTTTTCCATTCATTGTTTAATCAACACCATAAAAATAAGTCCTTGTAGTACTAGATGTGGGAACGTGTGTACTGTCAAATGAATTTTAAAAGGAACAAAGAAAAGACATCGTACTAGGACTAGACATGGAAAACAATGACCTATGAATGGGGCCAACATTGAAATTTTTTAAAACTGTTTATGTTTTCACTGAAATTTGACATGGATAGACTATTCGCATGCAAGAAAGTTCTATCTTATCTCAATAATGCCCATTGATTATTGAGAATCGTTTCCACCTAGCTAATTAACAACCTGGAGGAATGAATCCACTCTTTGCTTGAAATATCAAATTCTTTATTTCACATAGAAGGAAACTTCAATGATATCCACATATTCTAGAATTGGTTCATCATTGCCTACTCGAATATTCCCTTCTTCTCAATCTTAGGCTCTACTTTCCATTATCAAACTGCAAATAACTCCATTTGCAAAGGGTACTCTTCAAGTGCTTATGTGATTATATAGTGGACTCTAACACTAGATCACAACTCCTCTTCCCTTTCCACAAAAACTACACTTCCTAAGAAGTGGTTCCCCAGATCTAGACTATGACCAAAAAGATATTTTCCTCATTCAATTTGGTATATTGGATTTATCTTTGACTCTAGATAAAAAACAATGTCTTTGTCTCCCTACATAGAATTTATATTTCCTTTCTTTGTATGGAAGCTCAATTCCTTATTATATCCGTTATAAAATGGGTAATATCTCTTTAACACCAATCTTTAATGTTAAACCACTTTATTATCATTTTCTCCTATATTTTTACCCATCGACCCTTAGGAAGGATAATTGATAGGCCAAGAATAATTAGTTATACATAATGTAATTTCTTACCTTCGTGGAGTCATCAATAGGGTTTTTATAATGTCTATCAATGTAGTTTCCCCCCTCATCTAGAAGGATAATCAATAAATAAGGTTCAATTAGAAGAGAATGTAACTGCAAGGACCCGAGTGGAGTCATCGTGGCATTTTCATGCCTACAAGATTTGTGGGGTTTTAGTGTTCCCAATGAAAGGATATGTTGTTGTTGACATGGAATGGGACAACACATGTACCTTCTTAATTTTCTTCCATCGCTTGATGTGGGCCTGGTCATTCCTAGCCTTGAATTGAAATTTACCCCTAGTCTTAGGCATCACCCTTCATGACACTTGTCACCAAATGATTAGATCACAAGGTTGGAGGAATATGGGAATTGGGATGAGGATTTATAATCCTACAGTAGCAAGAGCCATTAATTAAAATTTGACT
Organism: Picea engelmannii; assembly: GCA_009831015.1. Lineage (NCBI taxonomy): Eukaryota > Viridiplantae > Streptophyta > Pinopsida > Pinales > Pinaceae > Picea > Picea engelmannii. The sequence goes on from WSFP011433864.1 coordinate 13,804, forward strand.
AGATTGAAAGGTGTGTGCAATTGAAAATATTAGCAACCCAAAACTAAAAGAAATCAATACACAGAATGCTAATGAGAGGTGATCTGGTGGTGTGTAAGAAGAGGCCTAACACCTTCAAAATGATCACTTTCCTCCAACTATCCACATATATGTATAATTATAAATCCTCACTCATCCTTGAGTCCAATGACCCCATGATTCTAGTGTGGCCATGCATGATGTGGAAGTTTACACATTTCAAATTCCTCCAAGTGTCCAATCCCACTTCTCTATGACTCCTATCGAGATTTCAATGAATTGCAAGGTATAATGAATATGGGTTATGTAAGGGACTTAAGACCCACATGGATGTGAGTCATATGATTTGTCTATATAAGACAATAGTCACAATCATGTGGTTTGACAACCCAAATGTAGGCCCTAATGTGCATGTTGTCAATCGAGTGGAGTTACGCAAGAAAGAGTCGTCTCTCAAGACAGTTCTATAATTTAATGATCATCGTCTCTGGTGATTTTTGTTGATCCTTTTAGAGGGAAATCCTTTGGTGAATGGATATTGCAATTGAATCCCTTCCATCAAAGCATCAATTATGCCAATGTCATCCTTGATAGATCTGCAAGGGCTTGAATTACATGCCCTAACCTTAAGAAAAAATATGCACCAGCTAATGTTGGAAAGGTTATTGTGGACCAAATCCGAAGCTTTATGTAATACCCTTAGGCTGAACCCCAAATTGTAAATGTAAATGTAAAAATGCTTATAAGCTGGTGAGTTGTTTGATATCATTTTTGTATGAACCTTCCATGGTATAGTGCGCACATGTACTGCGCACTAAAATGATGAAGTGTGCACATTCCAGTATATCGTGCACAACAAACTTAAGTACGCATGATTTTGAGGCTAGGGAGCCTTTGTGTATATGTTGTGTTTTATAGGCTAGTGAGCCAATTATTATAAGCTAGGAGGCTTATGTTTTGAATTAGGCCAGAGAGCCTAGATGCTAAAGGCCAATGAGCCTATTTTTGTATATGTCTCATCATTAATATAATACATTGTTGTGTGTAGACTGACCACAATAAAAGAGTATGGGGTACTAAACTCCACTAGTTAGGGAAAGGGGAGGATAAAAGTTAAGGATAAGGGGTTAAGCTAGGGAGATTAAGCCAAAAAGAAATATTATATTAATATTCCTTAAAGTATAAAGTATGGATAATTATTTTATCCTAAGTTCTAAGGATGGGAGCAGGTGGACCAAAGTAGCTCTCAACATGACAAGTGTCAAGTTGGGAACATGCATACATATATCTTGGACTTATTTCATTTTTTGGGAGGGATTCATACATTCAATCATTACAACATCATGCACTCACTCATTAAATTTTCCTATGTACCTTCCTGTACCTGTTTCCATACCTATACATGTACCCATACCCATACATGTACCTGTACCTAGTTAGCTTGGGAGTTGGACTGAAGAGGCAGCTTGTCAGGACCGTGGGATACTAAAGAGGCGGTTTTTCAGGCCCATGTGATACTGAAGAGGCAGTTTGTTAGGTCTGTGAGCAATTTCTCTCTAGGTGAGAGAATGTTTTGGGATGGATTTCCCGAAGGTGCTAAACTGCATCTATGGGGCTTTGATACTTCATGTTCAGCCTATTGTTGAAGCTATGGAAGGGAAGTGAGGCAGCCGAGGGACTATTGAGAAGATAAGGGACACACTTTCTAGGGTGGGATAGGCATGTGGGGAATGAGGAACTGTAGGCTTTTAGTTTGAGTTGGAACCTGTGATGGAATCTTTCCTATTGTTTGAGATACATCATCCTGGTTAGGAATCCCTTTACCCGGGTGGATTTTAGTCCCATCTCGGGGGTGACCCACTGTCGAGAGTGATGAGTAGTGTTGTCTAAGGCTGGGAGGTTCATGGAAGGTCTACATGCAATTGGTGATATTCTTACCAAGATAAGTGTCAATTGTGTGTTAAATAACAAGCTGCATTATTATTTATGCGTTTATTTTTATGGGTTTTTCTTGTGTGTGGTTTATACTTGTCTTTATATTTATGGGTATTTTTTGTCTATGATACATGTATATGTTACTATTATTTCCATATGAATTTGTTCATTTATAGAATGTATTTTTTTGTTTTAAGTTTTATATATAAAGTTACGCAATATTTTATGTGTGTATATATGTAATAATTTGCATACAATTCGAAAACTTTATGTGGCATAGCCCAGTTGGATGTTAGGGATGTCGCAATATGGTATCAGAGCATGAAATCTTTTTGATAGCATGACCCGACCTAGGTGGTCGGGTATGTTACAATATGGTATCAGAGCTCTAGTTTTCAACACTGAGCCTGAATGAGCCAAGAAAGTTGAATTGAAGCGAAATTTCATAGAGGATTGACTTTGAAGTGGCCAAATTTTAAGTTACAGAGCATCCATGGTAAAAATTAGAAGTAATTTTGTGGAATTGGGAAAAATCCCCAATTTATGTTGTTAAATTCATGGGAAAATTGAGAAATTTGGCCAAGTAGTGAGATATTCTCAATTTAAATTATGTTCTAGCAAATCCAGACCTAGAACCGGTCGAATTTGAAGTTAGAGGGAATCCATGACAGATGGAGTTATATTAGTTGATTAAAATTCTCAATTTGTGAATTGAGTTTGGGAAACGTTTGTTCCAAGAATGTCAACCAACAACAATTTGTTGTTGCAGATGTTGAATTGGTGTTATCGGGGTGAAATTGAACAAATTTCATAGTTGCAGAATGTATATGGTGAAAATTGGGAAAAACTTAGGCAAAATCCCCAATTTCTGCAGTGGAATTCAAGAGGAATTGATGCTCATAAAAATGAATGTGCGCAGGTGTGCACACTAAAAATGCATGATGCACAGTGAAAAGATTGTGATGTGTGGAAAATAAGGGTGCATGGCTACACACGCTAAAATTTGGCGCTGTGCAGTGCAGAGTGGTAATGCACGGAAAATATTGGCGTGCGGGTGTGCGCACTTAAATTTGGCATTAGGCGGTGTAGAGTGGTAATGCACATAAAATATTGGTGCACGGGTGTGCGCACTTAAATTTGGCGTTGTGCGGTTCAGAGTGGTAATGCGCAGAAAATATTGGTGTGTGGGTGTGCGCACTTAAATTTGGCATTGTGCATTGAAAATTTTTGTTGCACGGAAAATATGGGTGTGCGAGTGTGCACACTTAAATTTGGCATTGTGCGGTAAAGAGTGGTAATGCATAGAAAATATTGGTGCATGGGTGTGAGCACTTAAATTTGGCACTGCGCAGTGCAGAGTGGTAATGCGCAGAAAAAATTTTGGCGCATAGGTGTGTGCACTTAAATTTGGTGTTGTGCAGTGCAAAGTGGTAATGCGTGGAAAATATTGGCCCACGGGTCTGCACACTTAAATTTGGCACTGCACGGTGCAAAGTGGTAATGCACAAAAAATATTGGCACATGGGTCTATGCACTTAAATTTGGCGTTGCGCGATACAAAGTGGTAATGCATGAAAAATAACGATGCATGGATGTACGAACTAAATTTAGCATTGCACGGTGCGGATTGAGTATCGCATGCGTAATACTGGCACGCATGATGTGTGCACGCATAATAATGGCGCGCATGGTATGTGCAGTATTGAAAAAGTGTAGAGGAATTTTGTTGGTGCGCGCAATGTGGGTATATGTTGTCATGCGGCAATTTAATTAATGGTGTGTGTGGAGTACTGGTGCGTAGTGGGGGCATACTAAACTTTGACATGGTGTGGTACGTAGAGTGCAATGCACACCGAATATTAACATGCAAAAAAAAAATTGTGTGCAATGGGTATTAGTGCATGAACCAAAATTGGGCGCGGTAGATATTAGCGCGCGACACAGAAGTAGTGTGCACCAGTTATTGGTGCGGCAAAGAAGTGATCCAGATTGGTTATAGGTGCGTGGAGCATGAACTAACTTATGGTGTTGTTGTGCATGCTAAATATGGGTGTACACATTCAAATTTATGCACGTGAAGTCATTTGGATGGTGTACAATAGCAGAGAACCAGTGAATTTCTGTAACATTTTATACTATTTGAAGGTCATCTTTTTGCAGCACGTTTTTGAGGCCCTAAACAACATTTTTAGCTACTCAAAAAACCTGAGAGAAGAGTGTACCAAAGTAACAAGGTACACTCTATCTTTTCATCTCAAATGAAATAGCCCAGAGAGAGCTTTCCAATGGTGTAAATTGTTCGTCAAACGGAGCTTTTATGAGGAATTTACAGGACAAACAATGGAGGGTAAATTTTAAGACCCGACTAACTTCGAAGGGCCATAACTTTATGCTCCGGAATCAAATTGAGGCGCAGGAGTATTCTATCAAAATATATTGAACCATAGAAGGCATTTCTAGAGCTGAATTAAAATTATGGGCATGTTAAAAATGTTTAAGATGGAAAAGAAGGTACCTGTAGCATTCCAGACCAAAAACACTAATTGGCCTAGAACTTCAACAGGCTGTAACTAGCAGCCTAGAACCCAGAAAGAGGTGAAACTTGGACAGACTGTCCAAAATATGTATATGAAGAAAAAAAATTGAGCTCTTACGAAAAATCCAATGGAGTAGGTGCATAAATTCATAATTATCGCACATATTTGCATCAGGATGAAGTGTGAACAAAGAAATTAATGGACAATTTTCAAATGACCATAACTTTTTGCTCAAGACTCAGAATTGAGCAAGGGAGCAGTCATTAGAAAGGAGTCTAATGACTGCTCCCTTGCTCAATTGGATAGAGGAGTCTAATTATCCACCAATAAAATCGATTTGGGTAGTTAATTTTCACAAGATATCAGAAGAAGTAATTATGATGCATTATTGGAACAAAAATTGTACATAATTTCATAATTTTGTTAAATTGTTTTTCCTAACAAATTTTGTTGGCTGCACATTTTGGTAGAGTTTAAAATTTGTAGTTTTTAAGAGGTGAGAAGGTTTTGAATTTAGTTATATATAAGTAGAGGTACTCAGGAAAAGAGTGTTATGACAAAAAAAAACCTTTCATAATATTATCAAAATCCAAGACTACAAAATGTTAAGGTATGAATCTGGGTGCAACCATAAAGTCTTGGGAAGCCACTACAGGAAGTCCACTCATGTCAGTCAAGTACTAAATGGAATATGGGAAAAGGAATAGATCATATAGTGAATGAATTAGTGAAATTACATTCACTCCTAAAGAAACCAATATACATATTAAGCAATACATTGGAGTCGGATCTATTATAAAAATGAATTGACTATCATAATGGTAGTAATCAGATAATGAAAGAGGCTTAATTCATATATGGATAAAGAGTGCATCATATCCAGGGATTAGCTATGTAATTATCAATTAAGTCTTCCCTTATGGTTATCAGAGTGTGTAGTGGAAGCATGGTATGAATGACATGACTTCAAGGGTAAATAAATTAAGGTGCACTTAAGTAAGGAGTGTCAGTTGAGGCATAGGTGCATCGTTATGGCATGATGTAAGGGGATTATGCAAGGCAGGTTGAAATCGGATTGGTCAAGATAGGAGAAAGTAATAGTCATCAATAAAATACAAGTGTTGGTATGATCAGATAAGGAAGGGATAAATCAAGTGACTTAAGAAGGAATTTGGTATTAACTATCGAAGGTTACTCAAAAAACATGACTGGAATTATAATTGGGTCATGTAGGAGTTGGATCAGAGGAATCCAAATAATAGTGGAATGTTGAAAATTAATATAATCATAATATGTAGTTGCAAGTCCATGAACATCCTAGGATAATGGAAGAATAAATCATGAGGTAAATATCAAGCTAATGGGATAGCAGGAAAACACTCCAAGAGGGAAAGAAAGAATAGTAGAGGATTTTTGATGCATTCCAATGGTATTGAAGATATTTCCACAATAGCATGGAGATGTCAAAGCCAAGAAAGACTTAAAAGTGAAACGAATCTCTATAGAGAGTTAGTAAGGATCCATGAAGAAGAAAATGGTTCTATACATGGTTTTGAATGCAAAAGAGATGGTGCCTGAGAAGAATCCATCTCAAGTGGCATAGAGACATGAGTGACATTTCCAGAGGTAGAAGTATCACTTGAAATTATGATGGTAAATTAAAACCATTATTAAGTACTTTTAATTAACTATATGCAGCTAGAGAAGGAGGAATATATTAATCCTTATAGTATGTTAAGGGATTGGTTATGCAAGCCAAGTTTGAGGCTAGTTGGCAAGGTGAATAGAAGAGTGCAAGAAAACTCAAATAATAAAGTATTAATTCAAGAAAGAGCTGAAGTAGTTCAGTATGAAAAGTAAAGGGATGTTGAAGATCTAAAGTCTATAAGACAACATGATTGAGATTATAATTCATCCAAGTATGAGTTGGGATATGGATCCAGGAAATAAATAAAAGATTAAGGTTAATATCAATTTAGTATTTGGTTGGAAAAGAAAAGGCAACCAAGAGTGATTTGGCTAGAAAGTGCTCAAGTCATAAATAATCATGCACAATGGTTACTGTGAAGAGCACATGAAGATTCAGGAATCCAGAAGGATTGAAGACTTTTGGGATAAACAAGGAAAAGTGATACAGAGATAAACAAGTTGTTACAATTACTATAGTAGCAAGTATGTTATGGCTTGTTGGGACAGCCATAAAGTGAGAATGCTTGCATGTTTGCAAGTGTTTCTAATAATGTTGTTTCATATGGAAGGAAGCAACAAAAAGTTGAAATGTTGATTATAGGACTAATAAAGAGGCATGAAATCTTCTACTGTCATCAACTAATCAGGTAGCTTTAGATTCGTTTAATGGAATCTATGAAGGTAAGTATATCTCTTTTGAAATTATGTTGCATAATTTCCAAAGGGAAATTTAGGTAAGAATTTCCCCAAATTGAATTTTTCTAATATGCAGTATGGTATTTTTTAAGTGATATAACATGAATAAGTTACCACTAGGTGTGGTAAAGGCTAGAGGCCTATTATAGTTATCAAATATTTTAGTTTTTGAATGCACACACTGACATAGTAGAATGTCATGTCAATTTGATATGAGGTAATAACCAAAGAAATAAAAGATGATAACTTGTTATAGGAATGATGCCAAGAAATCTAGTCATGTATGAGACCAGGACATGATTGGATATGGCAAGGTATGGATATAGAAAGGTTATGTACCACACAAATACCCAATGAGATTCCTACCTTTAAGTAAAGCTTGGATTGCAACCCTTTTGCTAACACTAATGAAGACCATAGAATTGTACTCTTGGTGTAGTGTTCGGGTCGAAAAGGAAGGCATCCAAGTAATTGAGAAGATAATGGGAAGTGTGTGGAGAATGTGGAAAGACATTGGCCAGATTTCCAATTTATGAATGGTGAGATACATGACTTAGATAAATATCATTCTAAAAATAAATGCAAAGGTGAATTGAATAAATAGGCATTGAGAGTTGCACTCATGTCTAGTAAGTGGTAGAGTTGCA
>ML867039.1:13808-27673 GCA_009831015.1 Picea engelmannii
CACACCATAAACCTAGCACACAAAAGGGTGCTCACAAAACCTAGAAGACTAGCGCCCAAGAGAGGTGCGCACTTCAGCCCAAGAACAAGTACTTGCTGAAATTTCCAAACTCACACTTGTGTTATGTTTCCTCAATGGGGAAACTACCTTTATTTATATTAGACTGGACGTATCAAAAGTAGTGTCTATTGGCACAACAAGGCCGACCTCAATAACTCAAAATATAATTAATAATTACCATATTAATTATCTTTTACATTAATTATCTTTCATTTTATGGTGCGGCCAACCTATACCCTTTACATCACAAATAGGGTTACAGGTAAGTCTGACTCTTGGACAATATAGCAAGGGATCTCATACACCCACTACTGCTCAGCCACTAGGGGCACGTCCACCTGTGCTCAGCCATAGGGACGTCCAAGTCTCTATCTCACATGAGAATCATCAGAATACACACTCACTAGTGCTCAGCCACTAGGATCACGTCCACCTGTGCTCAGCCACAAGAAAGTCCTACTCAGCAGATCTCTATCTCACTGCGTCTCACAGGAGAATCATCTAGAGTATCACATCATCTCAACTCTCTCCACATAGGAGAACAGTACATCATTTCATCTCCGTCTCAGAGAGAACGACACACCCAACTCATGGGCTTTCTCTCAGGCCGACTCACTCAGTCTGTGTCCGGGAGGATGTCTCACGCAACTGTAATCATCAACACTCCCTCTCAGCTAGTGAGGCATTCTCCACCAAGCCAAGTCTCTCACGAAAGTACTTGAACTTCGTCTTGGCAAGCGGCTTGGTGAAGATTTTTGCAATCTGCTCATGTCTAGGAAGGTACTGCATGTGTATTGCTTTCCTCTGCACCATGTCTCTGATATAATGATATTTTATCTCAATGTGTTTCAATCTATCATGAAACACAGGGTTCTCAGAGAGCTTCACACAACTCTGGTTATAACACTGAATAATGATAGGATCAATCTCATGATCAAATAAATTTGTCAGAAGCTTGCGAAGCCACACTCCTTCGTGGACTGCCACACTCAATGCTATATACTCTGCTTCTGCGGTACTCAAGGCCACAGAGCTTTGTTTCCTGCTACATCAAGAAACCATGGTAGACCCTAAGGTAAACAACAACCGGAGGTGCTCTTCAGGTACACTGAGCTCCCTGCCCAATCTGCATCAGCATGTCCCTATAAACTCAAGTCTACACTGGAGGCATATCTCAGGCCATATTCAACTGTGTCTCGTAGGTATCTCAATACATGTTTCGCTACTATCCAGTGAGTCTGTCTCGGTTGACTCATGAACTGGCTAAGCATATTCACTGCATAGCATATATCAGGTTCCGGTGTTAACCAGATACATCAGTGATCCTCTCAATTGTGGATCAATCTCGCCTAAATCAGTAGGAGCATCATATATTTTCTTCGACTCCATCACCATCGATGTAGGCATGAATTCGCACTCTGTCATACGGATCTTCTTAAATATCTCCACTGTATATTTTCCTTGACTTAGGAAAAATCTCATTAGTCCTCTGCCATACTTCTAGTATCAAGAAGTAGTGCATCATACCCAGATTCTTCATCTCGAAAACAGAAGTCAATGCTTGCTTGCATTCAACAATAAGTCTTTCTGAACGGTAAGGTATAAATCATCCACATACAGGACCAAGATCAGGCACTCGTCACCAACAATATGATAATATAGGTTTGGATCAGCAACACTCTTGCTGAAATCCAAACTCATCAAGAATCCTACATCTTCTAGTATCAAGCACGAGGTACCTGCTTTAGTCCATACAGGACTTTCTTCAACCTGTACACATGATTTCTCATCGTATGTCACGAATCCCTCTAGCTGCTTCATGTAAACTTCTTCTTTAATTTCACCATTGAGGAAGGTTGTCTTTACATCCATCTGATGTAGTTTCCAACTCATGGATGATAGTATGGATGGAAGTGTATCGGGCTATTGAATCAAATGTCTCATCATAGACAACTCCCTCTATTTGTGGGAATCTTCTAGCTGCAAATCTCGCTTTGTATTTCTCGATACTTCCATCCGCTGCATGCTTGATCCTATAGATCCACTTGGAAGTCACTACAGACTTCCCTTCTGGTCTCGGAACAATATCCCATACATCATTCTTCTAGAGAGACTGATATTCTTCTGTCATGGCATCTTGCCATACTTGCTCACCTGTAGCTTCTTCATGACAAGAAAGCTCAAAATCAATGATGTGGCTCATGGCTGAAAGGTAGCTCGAAAATCTCTTTGGTCTCTTGCTTTCTTGGAATGTGCCTTGAGGGGTTGCATGTCCCTCTGCCTCCTGCAGAGTTTTTTGAGCCTAGACAGGCCTTTTATGTCCTACTGCAATATCTCCGGGGATATCGATTGGATCAACTGGAATAATGGTTGTCTCCCTCTGAACTGCTGAAGGGAAGAAGGTAATGTCTCTTCCTTCTTCTCAATTTGTTTGACTCCCTCTAAGTCAAGTAACTCCCTTTGAAGTCTGAAGGATAGATATCTTATTTTTCTTGTTTGCTGGATATTTTATGTCTTCTCAGATGCTCTACTGACTCTACAGTATTTTGATGACCTCTGTACTAGCATAATAATCAATCAATAAAGGTTGGACTCCCGTACCAAGGATAATGGTCCAAGTCATGAGGGCTCCCACACTAGAGATAATACCCTTGACTATCAAGGATGTAATCAACTATAGTTTTAATGATTAAATCAAACAATTCACCTGGGTCTGCAGTCATGCTCAATCTTGCATTTGGTTTAGAGAAAGTAATCCTCATCTCTCTTGTCTTCATCCTTTTGAGGTGGGTCTGGATCAATGTCAGCGGTGGAAGCATATTGTCTTCCTTTCTTCCTGGTAGGACAATTTCTCGCATAGTGTCCATATTTGTCACATCTAAAGCACTAGATCTCTTTCATGTCTCTTCTTTGATCATAACCTAAAGCTGATGAAGTCTTCTTATCTTTGAATGTTTGCCTGAAGTTTCTTTTAAATCTTCCTCCTTTCTTTGTATGAAGTGCAAGAGCATGATTTTCATCAGGGGAGTCTTCCACTCCTCTAGTTTTAAGTCTAAGTTCTTCTTGGGTACAGTCTGTCCATAGACGATCAAAAGTGGGTAGTTTTTCCCTTCCACTGATACTTTGAAGAAATGGTTCCCAATGTTTTGGAAGATTATTGAGAGTGGACAAAACAAGTTCTCTGTCAAATATTACTTCTCCAATGGCACCTAGTTGATCATTGATCTCAGACATCTTCATAAAGAAGGTAGCAACTGTATCACCTTTTGTCATCTTGATACTTTGGAGCTGGCCCTTTAAGATAAGGGCTCTGAGGGTGTGTCACTTTCAAACATATTCTTCAATGCTTCATACATTTCATAAGTTGTCTTCAGGTTGGCAATACGAGGTAGGAGATGATCTCTTACTGTGTAGATGATTATTTTCCTTGCCTTGACGTCATCTTCCTTTCTTATTTCCTTCTCTCATCGGTAGTTGTCTCTGGTAAAGTCTTTTGTATCACACTCAATAGGTCATCATCTTCAAGGGTGATCTGAAGTCTTGACTTTCAGGAGCTAAAGTTGTTTGATCCATCAAACCTATCTTCCACCAAGGTTTTGTTCTTCATATTTTCAGATTTCTTCACAAACCCTTGTCAACTGGGCTAGAAAACCTAACGGCTAGGCTAGGCTAGCGACCTTAGGATTTGTTGGGCTTATGACTGCCAACAATAAGCCTTAAGAGAGTCACAGGAATATTGGTGAGTTGAGAAGCTCCTTCAGTAAGCTGTAGAAACCCTAAAGCCAAAAGTCTGCAGAAAAATGCGAAACCCTAGAAACCTTAGGGTCAAAAATTCAAAATGCTCGGAATTTTACTCTGAGAGTCTTTGGAGGTGCGTTGGAGGAGGTTGTACTCTCCTATGCTAAAATAGCCTTAACGTCCAAGTATTAGGAGCTGAAACACTTCAGAAAAGGAGGGTCATACGGAATTGCAGCAAACCCTAGAGGCCATATGGAACTGCAGAAGAAAAGACAACTGGCTTTGAATGCTTATGCAATGGGTTCTTCAAGACTTATGCTCTGAAACCATGTTGATTTTTCAATAAGCTAGGCTCAAGCATGAAGTTCATTCCAATTTTAGCATTTTACTTGAACCATAGACAATTGCAGTTATACCATTAACAATTTGTTGCAGCAACCAAGATCACAAGAAGAAATACCATGCACAAGTACACAAGAAGTATCCTGGGAAACCCTTCTCAACAAGGGAAGAAAACCCAGCCAATCCTTTGTTATATTCTTCAAGAGAAAGACCTCCCACACCATAAACCTAGCACACAAAAGGGTGCTCACAAAACCTAGAATACCAGCGCCCAAGAGAGGTGCGCACTTCAGCCCAAGAACAAGTACTTGCTGAAATTTCCAAACTCACACTTGTGTTATGTTTCCTCAATGGAGAAATTACCTTTATTTATATTAGAATGGACATATCAAAAGTAGTGTCTGTTGGCACAACAGGGCCGACCTCAATAACTCAAAATATAATTAATAATTATCATATTAATTATCTTTTACATTAATTATCTTTCACTTTATGGTGGGGCCGACCTGTACCCTTTACATCACAAATAAGGTTACAGGTAAGTCTGACTCTTGGACAATATATCAAGGGATCTCATACACCCACTAGTGCTCAGCCACTAGGGGCACGTCCACATGTGCTCAGCCACAGGGACGTCCAAGTCTCTATCTCATTGCATCTCACGGGAGAATCATTAGAATACACACCCACTAGTGCTCAACCACTAGGATCACGTCCACCTGTGCTCAGCCACAGGAACATCCTACTCAGCAGATCTCTATTTCACTGTGTCTCACAGGAGAATCATCTGGAGTATCACATCATCTCAACTCTCTGCGCAGAGGAGAACAATACATCGTTTCATCTCCGTCTCAGAGAGAACGACACCCAACTCATGGGCTTCCTCACCCAACATAGTGGCACAGATTGTTCCATCTCCATCTCAGAGAGGAACCACACACCCATCTCATGGGCACACCAACTCATGGGCTTCCTCACCCCACACAGGGGCACACAATGTTCCTTCTCCGTCTCAGAGAGGAACAACACACCCATCTCATGGGCACACCCAACTCATGGGCTTTCTCTCAAGCCGACTCACTCGGTCTGTGTCTTGGAGGATGTCTCACGCAACTGTAATCATCATCTACTCACCTCTTGATTGTCTTTGCAGCAAGTTTGACACCATTTGCAGGTCACCAAGGTGCTCAAATAAGTAGATTTCAGATCTGAAAATTTACTTCTTGGGCCAACATAAGCCTCCAAAAATTTATGTTATTTTCCTTCATCTTTCTCTATTTGATTTGAGGCATTATATGTTCTAAAATAGCATAAATATATATATTTATTGTTCATATTTTTACCTATAAATTTATGTTTTACACTAACAGAAATTTCTGAATATTTTCAAGCACTTTTTGCAGCATTTCCAACAAGCATTAGCTTGCTGTTTTTTGCAGGTTCTCGCCAAAACAAGGGGAGGTGCTACCCATTTTGGGGCTTAAAACACTCCAAAAGAGCCTCCCAAGTTGGGGTTTCAAAACCCCCTTCTTCTCTCAATTCTTTCAAGCATTGTAAGCAGCCCAAGAGAGTCTCTTGGGCTTGCCTTCTCATCTAAAAGTAATTTTTTGTTTTGTTAATAATTAATTTGCCTACACCTTGCAAAGTGATTTGGTCTTGCAAATCCATGCAAAATCGTAAGGCTAGGATATATTAATTCTTTGTTTTTGGTTTCATTCTTTTGCCCCACTTGCCCTTAAGGCAAGGTTGTGTGACTAGGTGCAATTTCTTTACTTTCCAACTCTTTTACTCGCATTGATTTATTTTGCCTACACCTTGCAAAGTGGTTTGGCTTAGCCAACCCATGCAATATCATAAGACTTGCATTTCTTGTTTATCTTGTTAATATCTTGTTTAAGTTGGAAGTAATCTTATGTTGCAATCTCTTTCAAGTTTGAAGCAATCTTAGGTTGTAGCCACACCTAGACTAATTAAGGGAGTAACTTATTTGGGAAGTAATCTATCTAGTTTAACTAAGCACCCATAATTGGTACAACTTTCACCATCAAAAAGGGTATTTGTGGAGGCTACAAGGGGTGCTAAGTCGGGGACGACTTCACGGCACTAGGTGTCCCCCCTGCTTGAGCGCCCAAGCATTCTGGGTTGACCTGTGGAGCTAGGGAAGGGCCTTGCTTGCCCTTCTTCTTGAGCACCCAGCAATCATTTTGGTCAAAGCGATAGGAATTTAGGGGTAGACACATAGTCTAGGCTTGCATCCTCACCTAGTTTAACTAAGGTTTAAAACTCTTTTACACAACTTTCACTTTTCAAGTTTATTCATCTTAATACAAGTTTATTCATCTTAATACAAGTTGTGTTGTTTTACTTTCTTGCACTTTACTTTACAAGCATTATTCTATCTTGTTAACTCCTAGATCACATTAATCAACTTACTTAGTAAGTAGGGTCTACCCCCCTTGGCTTCCCTAGGAGTGAGCCTAGATGGAAGAAGTCCAAGTCGAGGTGACAGTGGGTTTGGACTTAGGCAATTGTGCCTCCAAGGACACACCAAGTGGGTTGGAGACTTCTTCACGTTTGTAGGTGGGTATAAGGATGGAAACAATGATGATCTATCTCAATTTGAAACAAGTGAGAGCAAACACTAAACTAGCCAAGAGGAACCCCAAGGCTATGCATCCAATGTCTCAGAGAATCTTAATACACACTTTCTAGTGTTTCTCCTACATCTCAGCAAGTCCTAGTGTAGTGCACTATAGAAGTCTTTTCTCCTTCAACTTCTCATCTCACTCACATCAAATGGTATATTTATGGTGTTCTTAGTGGACATTCCCAATGCCTTTGCTTGGCCATTGAAACATGTTGGCTTGTCCTGATACAGAATTCCTTGTTCTGGAGAACTGAATTCAATAATGTTTGACCCTCTGAAGGTTGCCATATCACAGATCTCATCTTATCCTTTGGCATTGTGATGGTAAGTTTTTATGTGAAAAATTTATGTTCTTTAGGAAAGGATCATATTGCAGTTTGAACTTTGACATTCCATTGTTATTGTAAACTAAATTTTCATTGTTTCAATCCTGATGTTGTTTATAAAGTTGTTATTGTAGACTAAATTCTCATTGTTTCAATCCTGATGTTGTTTATAAAATATAAAGATAAAACCAACAACTTAACCAATTAAGGTACAACATATGTTATTGTAAACTAAATTTTCATTGCTTCAATCCTGATGTTGTTTATAAAGTTGTTATTGTAAACTAAATTCTCATTGTTTCAATCCTGATGTTGTTTATAAAATATAAAGATAAAACCAACAACTTAACCAATTAAGGTACAACATATGAGCAACTCCAAATTCAAAAGGAATATGAACTTTACCAATGGGGATAGTGTCATAAGGGTTGTCCCCTTTCAGCAAAAAGCCATAGAAAGTGATTAGATTAGAACTTGGAAGAGGTCCATAGCTCAGGTAACACTGCTGTCCAGATTTGCATGGGCGTGATACATACAACTTTAATGACTCTGTTTTTGTATCTATTGTGCTGTAGCGCATCACATGTGGATACAACTGCAACAGTTGTAATCTAAAATTAGAAATAACAACTAAAACAGTGTCATCTTCAGCACAATATATAACAAATTATAAAGAATAGCGCACCGAATGATTAAGAAGACCTGCCACAGGCACCAAGCATGTTTTTAACTTGCCATCTGGAAAAGCAACCTTCATGCTATTTGAGTACCAAAGCTCACAAGCCCAGAGAAACTGGTCCCATGTATAAAACTCTGGAGAAAATATTTCTGGATTACTTGCAAATAATGTGGAGCATAGGCTTTCATACTGTGCACGCAGATGCTGTAACTCAGAGCAAAATGAGATAAAAATTTAGAAATTGGTAGGCAATCACATTTCAAGGTCTTCCAAATATAAGATTTCTTCAAAAGCTCCTACTTATTCTCCTTGAACTAGCAAGGAAAAGATATGTAACTGTCAGAACTAGAAGACTCTGAGATAACCTCTTTTGCCTGTATAATTTCTTCCAGCAGAAGTGTACCTTCCAAAGCAGTCAGTGCATCAATGCCGAAACTCAGTCCTATCAAACAACAGGAAAGGACTCAGAGCTAAGGTTTTATAACTGGACTCTTCCCCAACACACTAAAATATGGAAAAGAAGATGTTGACAGCATTTCACAGCTGTGAATTAGTACCTGTGTTAAAGGATTTTGGGAGTGCGGCAAAATAAGGCATAAATTCTGAGTGCACATTGTGATGCTCCCTCATGCTCCATAGAAGTGTAATGGTCTCTGAAGCGAGTCCATCAATATTCTCCAACACTTGTCTCTGAGACAACATATTGTAAAAGTTCAAGATCCAGCAATGAGCAGCACAGAATCTGAAAATAATTGTTTTTTTATAAATTTGGAATTCCATGAAAATGTGCTCGACAGTGCCATTCGTTCTCATAGAACTCCATACATTCTGAATAAGCAAGGGTATACAAAATATTAAGGTAGCAACATGCTGGCACTAATTAAAAAACCTTCACACAATTTCAATAATTATGTAGTATCAACTAAACTGTCCCTCTTCTCTGGATTTTGATCAGGAAGCCCTGTCCTGTGATCACGTCTACAATAGGACTATCGAGTCTCCTTTAATTTTGTATATAAAATTCAAAACATGGGCAACAGGGCCTTCATTCACTGGTGAGATTGACCTAGTGTTAAACCGTCCACTAGCATTCCATTCTCATTGTGCTCTGCTCCACTCAAATGGCATGCTAAAAAATAATGCGGCCAGGTGCAAGCCCCATGCGAAATTGGTGGAATCAATACCCCTCAGACCTGGAATCTAAGCTGAAGGAAGTCTTTGTTATGCGATGCAGCACCTCAGGGTATGTTTCTGGAAGCACTTCCAACAGAGGAAAAAAAGACAAAAAATCCCAAGAGAGTACCCTAACCTCTTAATAAGTAAAGCTTTGATACAGGAAATTGCATTAAATGCAAGAGGAAGAATTCACACAAAATGCTTCTTGTTAAACCATAAAACAATGATTATTTTTCTAATTCAATGGTCATTCTTTATTGTAAAGCTGACCCTTATAATCAATCTGTTTTAAATATTCAAAGAAAAACTTTGAACGACAACAGAAGATTGAAACAATAATTGTTCTCTTACCATGTCAGACCTTAAAGCAGTATCCTCACATATAATCAGTGACTGAGGAATTTCCACTGCAACATCCCCAACATTCAAGTTCATGGTTGCCATTGCTCCTCTCCCCAATCCTTCAAACTCTGTTCCCAGGCATTCATGATAACCGGTTAAAACATTAAATGACATTAAACTTATATTCTAAAACTCTAAATGCAAATGGAAGTAGAGATGATAAATCATAACAAAGAAGTAGAACTATCGAATTACTGTTAGCCTCCTAAGTTCTGAAGTCCTTCAAGCCGAACACCACAAAGCAAGGAAATGACCAACAGGACTATTGTACCTTAAAGAATGATTTTGCACCAAAGAAAAAACCAAGGCTGGCTGGAAGTGGAGGTGCAATCCTTAATCAAAATGTTCAAGTCATTCTCCTTTGTAAGATTGGATTAGGCAAAGCTACTAACAATGTACCAGAGTTTTTGGCACTTGTACAGTACCTAAAGCTCTGTTTAGACAGGAATTTCCAGTGCAGAACTCAATATTTGGGAAGGGAAAATTCATTATGAATTACACATTTGCTTGCCGAGGCCAAATACATTCTAAGTCTATTTCAAGAAACAAGTTTCCAGCACATCCTAAGGGAACTTTGGAAAACAGGTTACCCAGTATGGGTGTTTCTCTTCATCCCAATGAAGTAGTGGATCACAATTTTGAAAAAGAGAAAGAGGAGAGGTCATGTTACTTAGATTAGGAGATCTTTGAAAAACAACATTGATGAAGATCATGCACCTGTTTTACTAAATCGTGTGTTAATCCCTCACCTGTACAGTCCCCAGGTACAACATCAGATCCATATGTCAAGAAACATTGCCACAGCTGTAACAGAGGCATCAAGGATTTCAAGAAAGAAAGTCATATCCAACCCAATAACAGAACCTAATAGGTGGCTTGACAAAAGGTGATATCATCGCTTAGATGTCCTTCATTATCAAGCAATCCATCGCCTTGGGTATGAATTTATGTCTATAAAAGTAATAAGATATGGATCGAAGTACTAAGAGATGGGGAACCTTATCTCTCTAGGAGAAAAGCACATACCTAGCAGACTAATTCTATATATTTGAGAAGAAAACATTGATTTTTTTTTTGAAAATGCTGCTTATATTAGTAGAAATGATGTTACCAAGATATTATACAACCTATTGCAAGACTACATAAAGGCCAAGAAAAGAGCCTTTAGGTCAAACTCTACCTCAACTGCACTCTTGCAACTCTTAGTAAAAAATTGCTTTTAACTCTAAACAGTAGACTGTAACGTGCCCCAAAGCCAACACCACAGGCCGGGCACGTCCACTAGCACCAAATCGCTCTTCAAAGATGCTCTGATACCACTATGTAATGTACCCATCCACCCGCAAGCTGGCCACGCTACCTCAAAATGCACTTCAAGAATTGATTTTGAATTCTGATAACAATTAATTAATAAAGAAGCATGAAAGAAATACATGCAATAATCAAGATTCATGCTACAACATAAAAGACATGCAATGTGCAATGCACAACAATAACCAGCAAGTAGGCAGATTACAAATACACATCTCAGAGGTAATAATTAACATAGAGAAAATAAATATACAAGCAAAAGAAACAATGACAGAGAGCACTTATCTTAAACAAAATCAGTCACCAACTGGCTGCAAACCAAGGACGTTCCACCCAACCTTAAACATTGTTGTTCCAAGTCTCAACAGCAAATCACCCATGAGTCAGGGCTATGAATCCACAAGGATGGGTTCTAGAGCGACACTCAGCTTCCCAAACCAGTGAGCACTCAAGCTCTCACAAGTTTCTCAACACACAACAATCCAAAGCACACCAGCTCTCTTCTCTCCAGCCTACACCACCCAAAGACAATGAACCCCCTTCACTACCACACAGTCCCTCAAGCTGTCCACTTATTTCTAGGGCTCCAGTGTCCAAGAATCTCCATGCTGGGACTCTCAGGATTTGCAATTGTGATCAAGGTTTAGTACATACCACTGCATCTCATGCATAAAGGCAACAATTCATGGCTAGAATACACCAACAATTACTACAGCCAGCAAAACAATGGCTTATTTCCTCAACAATTCATCCCCATGTCCCAAACAAGAACAAGAATGAATAAATAAATGAACCAAATGGTAGAGTGAAAGAGTGAATGGAGAAGAACCCCCAAACAACACATAGAAGGGGTTTATATATTAAATTGGAAATAAAGAATTACATGGCCTTTCCCCAAGAAGCTCATATAACCACTTTTCTCAATTACAACCAAAATGGGTAAATAAAATATTAGCCCCTTTAGCCCCCTCTCTTGTGGAATCATAGCCCCTATAACTCATGTCCTTGTCTGTCTTGCAACTAGCAATGTATTTTATTATTAATAATGATTAATGTATTACATTTCCTAGGCACTCCAACCTCTTTCAATTGTTTAGGCACTCTGCCCTTTCATCAAATAAACAAAATACACTAATAATCTAAGGACTCAAAACCGGGGTATTACATTCCCCTTCCCCTTATTTTGACATTGTTCTCAGTGCATATACAAAACAGAAATCAAAATTCCAAAATTATTCAAAAAGTCGCAGGTACTCTGCCCTCATGGAATCTTCATGCTCCCAAGTAGCATCTTTAAGACCATAGCAGGTCCACTGAACTTTTACCAATTCTATAACTCAATTCTAGAGCACTTTGACTTTTCTGTCCAATATGCACACTGGTTGGACCTGAAAGTCTCCCTCTGCCTCCACCTAAATCAAATGCCGATCAATAACATGGTTAGAATCATGTAGATACTTTTTCAGCAAAGAGACATGAAATACATTATGCGCATTCATGGAAGCAGGCAATGCAAGCATGTATGCAACTGGCCCTATTATGTCCAATATCTCAAATGGACCACAGAATCTGGCTGCTAGCTTTGTACAATTGCCCAACTTTAATGAGCTCTTCTTGGGATTCACTTTCAAAAGCACATGCTTTCCCACTTTAAATTTTCTAGTTGTCTGGTTCTTCTATGCATAACTCTTCTGTCTATCTTGTGTTGCCTTCAAATTCTATTTAATTTTAACCATTTGGTCTTCCATATCCTTGAGCAATTCTGGTCCAAGTACCACTCTGTTGGCTGTGTTTTCCCAACTCACTGGAGTATTGCATTTTCTACCATACAAAGCTTAGAATGGGCTCATCTTCAATGAAGCTTGATACCTATTATTATAAGCAAACTCAACCAAATGCAAGTAATCTTCCCACTTAGATGGCTTATCCATCACACACATTTTCAACATGTCTTCAATGACTTGGTTGATTCTCTTTGTTTGCCCATCTAACTGTGGATGGTATGTTGTGCTAAAGTTCAAATTTGTACCAAATATTTTAAATAATCCCCTCCATAAATTTGAAGTAAACTTTGTATCTTTGTCTACGACAATTGCCTTAGGTATGCCATGCAACCTAGCAATTTCCCACATGTAAATTTCTGCAATATTAGTTGTTGTAAGAGTCATTTTTACAGGAACAAAATGAGTAGCCTTAGTCAATTTATCCACAATTACCATTATTGTAACATGTTTCCTTGTTGTCCTAGGCAACTTAGTGATAGAAACGATGGTTACTGAAGATTTCCAGGTCCTATCAAGCATGCCTACTGGGTCTATCTTTGACCACAGTTAGGCTCTAAGTTTCAATTGTTATGTAAAGTGTTTGTTGTTGTTTTAGGACAGCCAACAGTCCAAGAACTTTTTGCTGATTTGTTACGGTTGCACTTCCAATTTTAGGTGCTCTAGCATGTAGTTTTAGTAACCAGAAGTTAGCACATGCATACTAAAATAAATACAACACACCTAAATATCTTTACAGCTGAAATAAACAGATCTAAGAGACTAACACATGCATTTTTGTACATAGGTATTTTTGGTCAACATGACCCTAGATAAAACCCCCCTGGGGAAAACCAGTTTGGGATATTTGTCTATATAATGATGATTAAAGCAAGAGATACAACAAGTAATGAAATACAATGGAACCTATATACATAGCAAGCTCCTCACGAGCCTTGCCACAAGAACCAGAGAAAGAAGTGCCCAAACTGTGGTGCACCCTCTCCCTTTGTTGCCCTTTGTACTGAACTGAAGCGCCCTAGCTCATCAGTAACCCAATGAAGAAATCCCTCCACAGGAATGTGCTCTCATGTGCTGCCTCTCCACTGAAACTGTCAGAGCTCGAATCCTCCAAGCAGATCTGCTACCAGGTAGCTGTCAGTCCTCTCAACATGTGCGCCCTCCTCCTAGCAAAAATGATCACCAGAAATAAACTAAGCCATAAACTGAATGTCTCTCTCCACAGAAACAAGCGCTCAAGTTCTCCTCTCCCTATGCATTAGACCTCATCCTGATCTGACAAGTCCTCCTCCTCTGATGAGCAAATGAAGGAAACAGAATGCGCCCTCCTCCTCAAGATGCACCCCTCCTCCATGAAAATGCTCCCTCTCAGAGATGGAAGCTATGGCTCCATGGAAATGCTC
>WSFP011433869.1:0-21325 GCA_009831015.1 Picea engelmannii
TTCTCTACATGCCTCTCACCCGAGAATCCCTTGTTTGAATATATATCTGATTTCCCACAGTTACTTTCAATATTTACGGTAGGAATAAGTTTCATATTTACTTCCTATTTCGATTAAGTATTGGATCTTCGAAATTTTCGACTCATGAAGAGATACGTGCCTGAAACTTACTGTAATCATTTCACCCATGAATTATGCATTGTAAAGTTCAAATTCATTTCCTGTGGTGTGGTAGGGTATTCTGGATACTATGTAGAATTTAGTACTCTGTCTTATTACGACATCCTTCATACCTATATAGGAATTACTACGACCATACGACTTCCACTATGGACATAGTTTCTAGGATTTAACCTTATTTAAAATGATTTGTTCTAAGCACTCCGTTCTAAAATTTTGTGTTTACGCTTGTCAAAATTTCACTTGTTAGCATAAGGAAAAGAACTTTAAGTATCTAGGAGTCTGTTCTTACTTACGTTTCCTTTATCATTAATCTGTAGTTTTAGATAATTATGAAAACATTATTTTGAAACCCTAACTGTGCCCTGAATTGGACAATTCTGTTGGACCTGTTTTATACTGTGTGTTATTTATAGTTCGAGTTATACTATATATGTTGCATGTTTAATAATTTTTTTAAATCATTTGATACATACTAATAAATTGGTTATTCTATTCGGTTACAAGACTAATGATGGGACCCCCTGTTTCCATTCCGAGGGTACCCATCAATTGTTTCAAAGTCCACTCCTCCCCTTCGGGCTATGAACCGTTCGCTCAGTGCTATTGATGGAAAAAGGAACACCCTATGCCAACCTCAAGCTATTTATTGTCTTGTGTTGACTCCTTAATAATACGTTTCGTGGGTTATTTATTAATGTTGCTTTCTCTTTCATATTTCACTTTCGTTGTTTACTAGTTCTCGAAAATAATTTTGTTTTTTATTAATAAATTGATTCTTCATAATTTTATTTACTAACTCTCGACATCCATTGTAGTACTTGGATCTTTCACGGTTAAATGATCCAGATATCACCAGGCTCGAAAAAGGTATTCGAGTTCTAATTTCCAGTATTTTAATTGTCCGAGGATTCAGGTTCGGTTTCCAAGTGGTACTGGGTTCTTGTCCAAGTTATTCGATCATAAAAAAATATAGATCAAATCCTCTGGCAACACATGTCATTCATTATCTTAAGAAAAAGAATGTACATACTTTCCTACAATTCAATTGACAAATGGTATATAATGAGAAGACTCTGTACTATGTGATATGTGACACTGGAGCTTCATTTATTGTTTTACTGTGATATGCAGAACTGTAAATTTATGCCTTTGGTGCATTCCTATCAATGGAAGCTTAGTTGCAGTCTCATGTGATCCAATATCTAAATTTTTCTGTCTATTAGATATTTGTGTAGTTCTAAAATTCTATATAGGAAACAACATATATGTATATATGTATTTTTCTGTTTTGGTATCTATTCCAAAACTTCGTTTGTGTTCATACCAATTTAACTATTATTTAAGAAAACATCTATACACTTATATATATATATATATATATATATAATGTATAGGTCTATGCTGATCATGGTGAGACTTTTGTTAGTTTTATTGCAACGTGTAAAATACATATAGGCATTCATGTGGTCTTGTACTTTAGTTATTCGACTTGTAGCAATCTGAAATAAATCCTTATACATGTTTATATTTCAGTCTACATTCATACTTATAACAAATATTTCTAATATCAACAACTAAATCGACTAATATTTGTTTTCCTATTGTGGATTCAGAGGGTACATCATTTGAATCATAAACTTTTGCACATTCATCAACAACTATTTCGCACAATAGTTTTGTTAGCTCTACTCATTGGATAAATTCAAACTGTAAAACAAAAACTTAATTCTATAATTCGTTTCATTTTACCATCCATTAAGAAAAAAAACACACTAAACAAGGAGGGATAATTAGATGTACATATTTGAACAAAGTGCTTGGACAACAAATGGAAAAACCAAGTTCCACCCAACCATAGAACATAACAACCAATCTACTTGCTCCATTCACCTCATATCCTAACCATGAATCCATGAGGGAAACCTCGAAGCTCCTCTTTCTCTATAGTCCTCTTTTCAGATAAAACATTTTCCTTGCCTCACACTTAGAAAATAGTGCTCATAACAGAAAGTGATATCCTTTTTCCCCAACATCCTAGGCAATGTCCTACCTCCTCCCATATGGTCTTTTCCCCTTGGGAATTTTTGCATCTTTACAAATCCCTGATTTTCAGGGGCTGCCAATGGCCAAATTCCTAATTTTCCACTTGTAAAATTCAGCCCTGAGGTGTTTCAAGTCTGTTCCACACTCATGGAGTCATGGTTAGTTGATTTCAACTTAGCTATTCCATTTTTACCTCAACAATAAAAATAAAAAATATTTGTCTCTTACAAGTGTCATAGTCAAAGAGTTGGCTGGGAAAATCAAATCTTTGCCGAATAGTCACAATAATTAATTACAATTAACCAAATTCTAAATTCAGAATTGCCATAAATGGCAATAATTTTCCAAATTCAAATTTGTCAAAAACGGAAATAAATTCCGAAGTGCATACAAACTTTAATAATAAATTTTTCTTTTTGGGGGATATTACATCCATTCCCCTTTTAGTGCAACATTGTCCTCAATGTTTGTTCCTTTATTGGAATAGGGTTGGATATGATTTCCACAAATCTTCCTCTAATTCCCAAGTGGCCTCCTCAGGACGAAAGTGCTTCCATTGCACTTTTACCTTGGTGACGAATCTATTCTGTAACATTGTTTCTATCCTTTCCAGAATGCATAGATGATCCACTTGGAAATCACCTTCTATTTCCACCTGCATCATGTTCCAATCGATCATGTGAGTTGGATCATGAACATATTTTTTTAACAAAGAAACATGAAATACATTATGAATTTTCACATTTGCAGAAAGTGCAAGTTGATATGCGATGGGTCCAATTCGAGCTAAGATCTCAAAAGGGCCATAAAACCTTGGCACAAACTTGGAACAGTTTCCTATATTTAATGAACTTCTTCATGCTTTGACCTTTAAATACACGTGGTCTCCAACTTGAAATTCCTAGTGCCTTCTTTTTAGGTTCGTGTAAATTTTTTGTCTATCATGTGCCTCTTTTAAATTCTGTTGTACTTTTCTTACCGTATTCTCCATTTCCTTGAGAATTTTTGGTCCCACCATGATTCTATCAACTGGTTTATTCCAGCTAATCAGAGTTGTACACTTTTTTCCATATAGTACTTAGAAGGGGATCATCTTAGCCGATGTCTGGTAACCATTATTGTATGCAAATTCCACCAAGTGCAAGTAGTATTCCCACTTACTTGGTTTTGTCCTTAAGTAAATTCATAGCATATATTCCATGGTTTGGTTCACTCATTCAGTCTACCGATCCGTTTGGGGATGGTACCTTGTGCTGAAATTCAAGTTAGTATTCAACCCCTCAAACAATTCTTTCCAAAACGTAGATGTAAATTTTACGTCTCCATCTGAAATCACCAATTTAGGAATACCATGCAGTCTAAAAATTTACTTCATGAATATTTCAGCGATGTTAATATCTTTATAAGTAGATTTTATGGGAATAAAATGTGCATACTTGCTAAGATTATCAATTACTACCATAATTGAATCATTATGTTTTTCAGTTCTAGGAAAACCTGTGATAAAATCCAGTGATATAGTCTCCCAATTTCATTTCGGTACAGATAGAGGCTGCAACAAGCCAGCTGGGTGCTAGTGTTCAACCTTCACTTGTTGAAAATTTTGGCACTTAGACAAGTATTTTGTTGTCTTGTATTTCATATTAGGCCATTAAAATAACTTCCTTAGTGTTGTTACCATTTTATGGTATCTCGGATGAACAAAATATGGCTTCTTGTGTATTTCGTCCAAAACTATTAACTTTAATTCAGCAGAATCTGGTATGTATAACCTGTTTTTGAATCTTATTAGACCATTTCTATCCAAACATAGATATATTATGTCTAAATTTTCTGCATTGTTTTGTAAATCTGCCACTGTTTTAATGTATTTTTCATCATTATTACTTCCAGCCTTTATCCTTTGCTCAACGTCTATTTCTGCCCTGCTAATGTTTATCTCAAACAACCCATCAATTCTTCTACTTAAAGAATATGCCACATTGTTTTCCTTACCCTTGATGTGTCTTACCTCGAAATCAAATTCGCTCAAGAAGGCCAACAATCTTGCTTGCCTTGCGTTAAGGTCTGGTTGACAAAACAAGAATTTCACACCATTGTTATTGGTTAGCAACATAATTTTTCTTCCCATTATATAGTGTCGCCACATTTTTAATTCATGGATGACCACTGCTAATTTCAATTCATGAGTGGCGTAGTTTCATTCATGCTCTTTTAGTTTTTGGGACTCGTAACAAATAACACGCCCTTCTTCAGTTAGGACACCTCCCAAACCTTCTTTGCTCACATCCACGCAGACTGTGAAGTATTTATCCAGGTCTTCTACCCTTAAAATTGGTGTCGGTGTTAACAATTCGTTTAACTTATTAAAACTGTCATGACATTTATGTGACCAATTAAACTTGGTTCCCTTTTTCTGTATGGATCTTATAGGGTATGGAACTTATAGAATCTCTCTATAAATATGCGGTAGTACCCGATGATTCCCATGAATGACTATATGTTTGCTACATCCTTGGGGATAGGCCATTCCATCATGGCTCGTATCTTCTCTAGGATGACTGCAATACCTTCTTCAGATATTACATGTCCTGGGTATTGTATTTTGTTTTGATAAAAGTCATATTTGTCAAAATTTTCATACAGTTTGTGTTTTCTTAAAGTTTGCAATATTATCCTTAGATGTTCTTCATGTTATTCTTTTGTTTTTGAATGCCCCAGGATATTGTCAATAAATACCAAAAAAAACTATCCAAGTATTGACTGAAAATGTTATTCATTAAACACATAAATGTTGTTGGTGTGTTAGTGATACAAAATGGTATAACAACAAATTTACAATGTCCATATCTTATCCTGAATGTGGTTTTACTTATGTCTTTATCCTTTATTGTAACCTAGTGATGACCAGATCTTAAATCCAACTTACAAAAAATCTCTTCCCCTCCCACTTGATCAAATAGATCATTGATTCTAGGTAGGGGGTATTTGTTCTTAACAAACATTTTGTTTAATTGTTTGTAA
Source organism: Picea engelmannii (assembly GCA_009831015.1). Taxonomy (NCBI): domain Eukaryota; kingdom Viridiplantae; phylum Streptophyta; class Pinopsida; order Pinales; family Pinaceae; genus Picea; species Picea engelmannii. The sequence goes on from WSFP011433869.1 coordinate 5,251, forward strand.
TTAATTCATAATCTTATATTTTCTTCATTCTTTTTAACAAAAAGGACCAGTGCTACCCATGGAGAGACACCTGGTCTGATGTATTCATTGTCCAACAGTTCTTGTAGTTGAATCTTTAACTCTAATAATTTGGGTAAACTCATTCGGTAGGGTGCCTTAGATATAGGGTTTGATCCAAGCAACAAATTGATAAAGAAGTTTATCTCTCTTCTTGGGGGAAGTTTAGGTATTTCCTCTATGAACAAGTCTCTAAATTCATGTAAGATGGAAAAAAATTCTATGTTAGGTTTATTTTCTTTTTCCGATAGATTTTTCACTTGGATAGCATAAATTTGACAACCTTTACTCATACACTTCTTAAACTACATTGCTGAAATATGCCTAACTGAGACTGGTTTTTGCATGCCTTCTGCTATCCTAACAGTGTTGTTTTTCGTCTTTGTAAGTGAGTGATTTTTCATAACAATGAAAAACTTTTTTATGCCTCTCTAAACAATCCATTCCAATAATTATATCATAAGACCCTAATGGTAGAATATTTAGGTTTATTTTGGTATTTTGACCATCTAAACTGAACTCACAATATGAAATTAATTATGTAACTTTTCTTTTTGTTCTTGTTGCTAGTTGTACTATCCAAGACTCTGTATGCCTTACTTTATTAAGTTTAATTGAATCCAATATACGAGGAGGAACATAACTCAAGGTAGATCCTCGATCAATTAAAATAGGAACATGATTATTGTTAACTTTACCTTCAACTTCCACTACAGTGGACTGGTGATCATCTTGTCGACCATCCATGACTGCATTGATCCTGTGTACACTTCTGACCATGTCATCCACTGTATAGGCCTCTTGTAGATTGTGAATTGTGGTCCTTGCTGTAGAATTTAGACATGGGCAATTCCTCCTTAAGTGATGTTCTCCACATTCCCATAATTTTAATGGTTCTTTGGGGCTGTCCCCAAACTTCTTTGTTCCTAGATTAACTGGTTTACCTCCCCATTGGGTGTTCTGGTTATTGGAGTGAAAATATTTCCTTGGAAAACTCTTTGTTTCATTCCGGAAAGGGGTTGGTTGATATCCCTTCTTCCGCTGGTTCACTATGTTTTGTTTCTTATCTTTCTAATCCTTGGGAAGTTCAGATCGTTGCTTGTATTGATCGTAACACATTCAAACCTTTCTGAAAAATTCACTTAAGGTCTTGGGGTTGTCAAATTTGATTCTGTCCTTATAGGACTATGGTAAGAATCTCAAGAACCATTGGATTTTTACTTTTTCTTCACAGATATAAGGCACAAATATCAATAATTCAAGGAATTTTTTTATCAGGTCATCCATAGTCCTTTGACCGAGTCTTATCTCATAAAATTATTTGGTCTTTCTCTCAAAATAACTTTCTCATAAATACCATTTCTTAAAGTGTTTCTTGAAATATGACCATTCCATTTCTTTTTCCTTTAGGCCCTTGGCCAACTTCAGGTCCTTCCACCATATAGTTTCTTTTCCTTTCATGTTATAGATGGCCATTATGACCTTCATGTTGCTGGAATAATTGTATATTTGGAAATATATTTTTTTATGTTTAGTAACCATGCTTCAGCCTCCTCCCATGTCCTGTATTCTTCATCAAAGGTGGACGGTTTGATTTTCTTAAACTGTCCCTCCAGGTGGTACACCCTTTTCCTCTTTATTCCTGTGGTTTTTTTATCTTCTGTTGATGGTGTGCCTTCAAAAGGGATGTCCTATTTTTCTTCCTCGGGACTAGAATTTTTGGAGGCTCTTTTGTTGACCTCTTCTCCCTCGTTATTGTCCTTTGGTATCTTCTTTGTTACTATGTGTTGGCACATGGGCATACCCAAGTTTCAATGCTACAACAATGCACCAACAAAACCCTAACTACCAACCCTTTCGACAACACCTGCAAAGAAGATGAAGTCTCACCTGAGGTAGAGGCACGGGTGGTTGTAGGACTCAGATGTCTACAACCTTAGCTGGGACACAGATATTTGATTCTATCACTTAACAGAGCACTCATAAGTTAACATTCATCTATATCGAATCTTAGTTACAATGTAGTTAAACCCCAATTACAGAGTGTCACAGTATTCATTGAGATCTAAGATATTTAAGCACTAAGCATATCCACATAGGTCAGATCCACACTATTAAGAACATAGAATTAACATATCTATATACCATTCATCTATATCGAAGCAGTAAGAAAATTAACATATAAACACATCAACACATCGCACAAAGTAGAGCAACACAACATGTACATGGTTCACCCCCACCCTGGGGCTATGTCCACCAACTCTTTGTCTTCTTTATTAGCTTATTCAATCAACTACATGCACGGAGCCAAAAAAACCCTACTCTGCATAGGATAGGAGATATGCACACCTCGCTAGATCCTCCTTCCCTAGGATAGGTTACAATACTAAGCCTCTTCTCATTCTCTTGCACCCACTTGCACTTAGCTGTGCAAGCCTCATACAATATGCACAGAGATCTTACAGTCCTTTGATCACATGGATCAAAATTTAGCACTTAGCACCTAGCACTTTCATTCACATAGATTGGAGTACAACCATCACTTGCATCTATCCAAAGATAACTTAGCCATTCATACTAACTACAGCACCTTATCATCTATTTATACATACAAAATAGGCCTAAGAATGGGTACACCCATGGGCCAACATCCCCATACCCATTACATAATCCTGAATCCCAACAAGGTCCCTAAAATGGGCTAATATCCCGCGATCTCCGCTTTTTCTTTCGCTCCACCTTTGATAGCCTGTAGAAGTCCAAAAATTAGGTCAAACATGACCAAGAATCCTCAAAAATTGGTAAAGAGCCAACAGGCCCCCAACACTCACCTGTGACTCATCCTGAGTCATACTGATCTGGATAGTTTTCTTCAAAAGCCTCAAGATTATCTCGAGCTGCTTCGACTTTTTGTTGTGCCATGTCCTCCTCTTCAATGAACTCTTGTATGACTGCTTCATTGACATGCGCCTCTAGGCTTTGTTCAACTATAGTGATGACTTGCTCCATTTCCTCTCCTCGAACTTCGATCTCTGTGAACAGTTGGTAAGCCTCATCCTGTAGAGGTTGGAGCCTCTGAGATACTTCCATAACTCTGGGTAGTGTGCTGCTCTTGGGATAACTGCATTATTTCCATAACTGATAGGGGCTTCAACTGCACCTATATTGTGTCTACTTGCTACTTCGCTTCCTGTAGTTATGAATCCAGAGTCTTCAATTTTGGATTCTCAGTGAGTCGCTCATACGGTTGGCCACTATGATCACTCAGTTTCTTGCATTCCATGGAAATGACTTTGATTCTTTCAACTGCGCTTAGAGAAGTTGCTTCTCTTTGATCCCTTACATCCTGCAGGGTGTCGGGTATGGTGTAGAGCTCTAAGTATGCTATTTATTGTTGTAGCTACTGGATAGCTTCTGCGAACTGCTCTACTTAATGCGTAACTCAGTCTTCTACCTGTGGTTCTAATCCTATCACATAGTGTATTTATCTGTTGATTGCATCTTTCACTTCGAGTTTCTCTACGAGCAACTGTTCTTTTTCTTGTTTCATCTGTTCTTTCTCTTTGCAAAACATTGCCTCAGAGCAACCTTATCCTTCTCTTCAACTCGATGTTGTTCTACAAGTACTCCTTGCACTTACTTCAAGGCCTAGGTGGTTTTTTCTGTTTCTTCTTGTGCACGATGAAGGAGAGCTTCGACCACACTGGCTAATCGATGGAGTTGGGATGGTTCATCTCCCAACTCTAGTTCTCTCGATGGCAGGGGCATAGTGGGTAGTGTGTGACTAGGTTGAAGGGCCTGTTGTACCCCTCAGAGGTCAAACTTAATTCTATTGTACATTTCCTCATGCTCAGTTTCTTATTTCTCTACGATTTCCAGCGAAGCGTCGTTTAGGGCTGCTATGATGAATTCAAAATCATCGGTAGTGCGAATAGTCTTCATCTTGGTAACGTTGGCTCTGGATTTCTTCTGGAAAGAAGGTTTCGGGGAGAACCCTTCCTCTTCTCTAGGGGATCAACCTCGTCTCTGGGTGGTGTTACTTCACCTTGCTTCTATTCAACTCCTTTTCCATTTATATTTTCTACTTCATCATCACCCCCTTGATCAGTTGATACTAAAGCAGTATTGCCTGAGGCACTGCTTAAGTCTTGGACCTCTTCAAATTTATTCCTTCTGGTGTGTCCGAGTGTATCATGTTATTTATGCATGGTCTCTGGGCTGTCAGTGTCTAACATCTCTACAGGTTCTACAGGAATAAGGAGGTCTCCTGACCAGTCCTTAGTGAGCCCCTCAAGGTCCTCTTCCATGAGTTTGTAGTACGACTGAATCTCCTCCTTATGTCCATTGGCTCACACTGTAATGTAGATGAAGTGTCAATCTACGCAGAACTTCATTAGGGGTCAGAACCTCTGTAGGGTGTTCGGAGTCATGCGAGGTACAACTTTGATGTATCTCTTCATATGAAGGTAATATGTGTGAAAAACAACGTTTGAATGCCATTTTTTGTTGATATCACTTGAGTACCAGAGTGTGGTGAACTTCGCATCAAGCGGCTCGAATGGTTCAATATCTGGAAAGGTTTCACATTTTGGCATATCCCAGGAAACAAAGGCAATGAGGATCAGGAACTAGCTAAACTGAAACTCATAGCCATGATCCTGTGTGTCGTGACAGTCTAGTTCAAACTGATTAACTAGGTACTTCACTTAGTTCATCTGTCAACCTTCCACACACTTCCCTGCAAGGTCAATGAAAAAGCCTATGTCCTGCATGGGTTGGTTCTTCCTTACTAACTTTCCTTCTATTAACTAGCAGGCTATGTGTACTGTGCCATTTTGAATGGGGGATACCTTGTAGCCTCGCATCCCCTTTTCAACATCGCTATATCTATCCTTGATCTTCTGTGCTAGTGTCTGATCTGTGGATTTTCTGGAATAGAACTCCTGCGGGTTGGGTCTTTGCATACTTAATATGATGATCCTATGTATCAACATCGTATCAACTGTGATATTACGATCTAGCCATAAGTAGCCTCCATGGTAACATGAAAGGAGTAGCTTGACACATGCGTTTACTTTCTGGTGCCTTCCGATGTGTGGGATTTTCATTACATTTAATAGGGTGGACTACGTGAGGTTCATCGTCCATGGATGAGGGATTATCTTTGAGTTCTTCACCTTCATCCTGGTCAGGTATTTTTATGGGGCGATCATACTATAGCTCTTGCGATATCCGATTTTGAAGTCATTAAACTTCAACGTTGCAATCTTGTCCTGCTATGATCGAACTACGCATATCCCCTTTGGGAGGTATGCAGTAAACATGGTGTACTAGAAATATCTTGGCACACTATCATGGCTCACTGCGTCAGCCATAGGTGTGATGTATTCAGGAAATATGGTCAAGATCAGCTTCGCATTTTCTAGGTCATCTCTGCGCTTATTTCTCTTTTCCATTAATGGTCAGGATGGTCCAGCTCCATGAGAAGTCGATGGAGAGGCTTGCACTCCTCTCGTTGATGATGCTTATATACCCACAGACATCACTCTTTCAGACATGACTCTCTCAGTCATGAGGTTGATGAGTACTTCCTTCATAGACTCTTCGAGTGTGCTATGTTCTTCAGACATACACACTCATGGTTGAATATCTCAGGTTCGAAGAGTAATTTCATGGATGGAAATAACATGATGATCACTGTGAAAAATCAACTATTTTGTGGGCTCAGATTATCACGTTTGGAAAAATTTTTCTTTTTGCGTGGCACGACGAGATAAATAGATAACTTGGCAACGAATCTCTTTCAATAGGTGAGAAGCCTTCATTAATTCAGTTCTGTCTATTATGGCATGGTCCCAATGGTCTGATGGTGAGATGTCTGGCCATAAATGATTTTCTACCTGTTCGAATCGTCAGTCTAATTGTTATACTGTTCACAATGGCTATATTACATCGCCATGGTGAAGTTCCATGTGATGCAGTTCTGATATCCTGACAAAGTTCCAATTTTGCAAATTTTCTTTCTGCGAAGTTCCCTCTGGAACCTTTTGTAACTTTTCAATATTAGCTCTCTTCTTACTTAGTTTTCTAGCCTTCTTTCTGGTGAGCTTCGTCTCAAAATTCCATTTTCCATTATGATTCTTATCTTTTTCTGGTAGAGTAACTTCACGATGTTGATATTCTTTCCTAGAAATCAGGGTTAATACTTCTTCTCTATCTAGGATAGGTAATTCAGTCTTCTACAAATATTCTTGTGTTCTTGCAACTTCGACATCCAAGTCACTAGTTTTAAATAGCTTCGCTCGGTTCTCTTGTTCTTCAATCAAGTGTGTGATCCTCCTAGTTATGAAATCTTTTAAATCTTGTTTGTTCTACACTAAGACTTCTTCTTCTTTCCTTCTGGCCTGATCTCCTTCAATCCAAGGTTTTCCTAGTAACATAGCAAATGGAGCGATGTTCTCAATAAATTTAACAACTTCAAATTCCTCCTATGTCGAAGTTCCATGAGAAATCATAGATGTCTGGGTAAGTCTTCCACATAGGATTATCATTTTTCCTTTGAATAATCCTATTCCTCCCAATGAAGGAATCATAGCAGGCTCCCCTAAAAGTTCCCAAGTTCTTTTTGTCATGATATTCACCTGTGTTTCCTCATTCAGAACACAGTCAATGTCGAAGTCTCCTATTCCTACTTCAATGCACTATTTTTCTTTGAAGATCTCTAATATGATGATATGTCGGTGGTCATTCAGAGGTTCTTTCATCTGTAGAAATACTTTTTCCAATTCTTTCTGGGGTTCTTCCATAATCTTAGTTGCTTTACCTTTCTCACGGTTTCTTGTCTCATATTCATCCTTTCAACGTTATCAATCATTATAGGGTAATCCAATACTTCATAGTCCCTATATTTGCAATAGAGTCAACTAGGTCTTCTTCCAAGGCATTCCTTAGCAATATGTCTTGGTTTTCTGCAACTGTAACAAAGGGTTAATCCTCTCTTTCTCTTAAATTATCCCCAACCTCTCCTGTATTGGGCGCTAGGATCATGGTAGCTAACCTACAACAAACTATTTATAGGGTCCTGCATCCATTTGTTAGTCCAAACATTCTCTCTATGCATAGGTATAACATATCTTTCACTATTCTTATCAGATCTACTCATATCAAATCTTTTTTCTTCTATTAGATCCCTAGTTTTCAAGATAGGACAAATCTTATCAAACATACCTAGATTCATACTCCAGAAACAAAAAAATCCACTTATCTTACTTCTACAGAGAAAAAAACTTACAAGTCTTACCTCTTTAGTCTCACTTTCACCTTTATCAAGGCACAAATCTCCCAAATATTACCTCTTTTATTCAGATCTTCCATCTTTTCTTCATATTTGACCCTTCCTCTTGGCACAGAGCTCCACAGATCAAGTAGTGTTGTGTATTAGGGAAACAATTCTACAGACAAATATTTTCTCTTTTTTAGTTCAGATCTTCGCACAAAGCTCCTTTTTCCTCAGATCCCAGTAATGATATTTTCAGGCCAGATCTTTTCACAAAGCTTCTTCTTCCTCGGTTCCTAGCAATCACAGTTTTAGGTCCTAACAACAGAACCATTTGTTGGCACAAGGGCAGACCCAGGGTTCAATGCTACAACAATGCACCAACAAAACCCTAACTACCGGCCCTTTCGGCAACACATGCGAAGCAGATGAAGTCTCACCCGAGGTAGTGGAAAGGGTGGTTGCAAGAATCAAATGTCTTCAACCTTAGCTGGGACATAGATATGTGATTTTACCACTTAACAAACAACTCAACAGTTAACATTCATCTATATCTAGTCTTATTTACAGTGTAGTTAAACCCTAATTACAGAGTATCATAGTATTTATTCAGATCTAAGGTATTTAAGCACTAAGAATATCCACATAGGTCAGATACATACTATTAAGAACATAGCCTTAATATATCTATCTATCATTCATCTATATCAAATAGCTAATCACATTAACATATAAACACATCAACACATCGCACAAAGTAGAGCAACACAACATTTACGTGGTTCACCCCCACACTAGGGTTGCATCCACCAACTCTTTGTCTTATTTATTATCTTCTTCAATAAGCTACATGCACAGAGACACAAAAATCCTACTCCATGGAGGATAGGATATCTGTACGCCTCGCTAGATCCTCCTTCCCTAGGCTAGGTTACAACACTAAGCCTCTTCTCAATCTCTTGCACCCACTTGGACTTAGCTCTGCAAGCCTCATATAGTATGCACAAATCTCTTACAATACTTCAATCACATGGATCAAACTTTAGAACTTAGCACCTATCACTGTCATTCACATAGATTGGACTACAACCATCACTTGCATCTATCCATTAATACTCACTACATCGCCTTAGCATTTATTTATACATACAAAATAAGCCTAAGCATGGGTAAACCCATGGGACGACATCCCCATACCCTTTACATAATCTCCACTTCGTCTTGAGCTCCACCTTCGACAGCGTGTCGAAGTCCCAAAATTAGGTCAAACATGACCAAGAATCCTCAAAACTTGGTCAAGGGCCAACACTATGCTATGCAACAATACTTCATTTATTTCTTGTTGTTCTTGTTGTGCCTTTTTTAGTTTCTCATTGTCTTCCTTGAACACTTGTAGTTCCACAATAAGGTTTTTCATGGTTTCGAGAACCTAGGTGGATGAAATTCCTTCACTGTTTTGCATGGGTTCTTCAAGAGGTCCTTGCTCAGGATTCTCCTCGAGTTTTATCTCCACTTCATTCTGTGCTTCCATTATCACAATTTTTTTTTTTTTTGTTTGTAACAGTAAGCGTTTTATGAGTTTTTCATCAAACAGAAAAACATTTACTAAACAAAATTTTGGCCGTGTTTTTAAGGTCCTAGTGTTGTAACCTTTTCTCTGATACCATATGTAATGTACCCCAAATTTTCGAAATAACAATTTTTTTTATATGTAGATAGTTTTATCATCACTACTTACTTCCGCCAGGTTCACATAACCATTTAATGATACAATCAAAATATCCTATACAAAAGACTATTCCTCTGATTTATTCCATAGTGCATAGTAATCACACATACAAGCATAAGGAATAGCTTTACTTTACCCTAGTCTCCTAGTTATTAATATTTCCAAATCATTCCCATTCATTAATGAGAGTATAAGGGCTAAATCTTAACTCATTAAAACCCCACTAGTACTATAACCATCTCTATGTATTAACATTTAAATTATAAAGAAAACCCCCTAGAATTATCACCAAATCTATGCATAAACAAATACATATACCATAAAGGGTTCTTATTCGAAATCAGGTTTAAAATAAAGTATACACCCTTATCAAAAGTTTCACAATATTTAACATAGTGGTGGATTTACCTGTTCTTAATTGTCTAAGTAATTAGACCTCATGTAATAAAGTTTTTGGTTGAACTCCTTATCTCTACTACCATAGTTTTGAAATATAGTTGATGGTTGGGCATCATTTAAGGATCCCAACGAATAGTGTTCCCTCCTGAATTTGATAACACTAGTGAACCGGGTAACTAGATCTTTAACTAAGCGAGATGTTGGGTGTGATAACTAGGTATAGTCGTAACCCTAACTGAGTTATCCTCATACTTTCAATAACTCGGCGTGAAGTTGAGAGAAGGGTTTTCCAGGGACTGAATTAAATCTTTGTTTAGTTCATTAATGGATACCTAAAGAGAGTACCTCCTGTGGTTATTGCTCGACCACCGTGTCCAATACAAATTTTTCCACATCCATTGTATCACAGGGAATTGTACCCTATCGTAATAATCACTAAATGCCTCTGGCGAAACCAAGGTGGTTCATTGTAATACTTCCCTCTAGTTTTACTTTGTGCATTACTGTTGGCCCTTGAGTAAGTTTTGGGAATTTCTTGGTCATGTTGACCTATTTTGGGACTTCGATAGCCTGTCGAAGGAGGAGCGCAAGAAGAAGCAGAGATCACAGGATCTTGGCCCACTTTTGGGTCCTTTTTGGGTTTTGGGGATTATGTAACGGGATTGGGATGTCGGCCCATGGGTTTACCCATGTTTAGGCCTATTTTGTATGTATATATAGATGTCTAGGCCATATAGAAAAGTAGTGGCTGACATATCTATGTGATGTAGGATAAGTGCCAAGAGTTGAATCTGTGTGATCAAGGATTTGTGCATCCTGTGTAAGACTTGCAGAGCTAAGTGAAAGTCCGTGTGAGAGACTGTAGAAGGCTTTGTGTTATAGCGCAGGGAAGAAAGATCTAGTGAGTTGCACAGATCTTTTATGTTGTGCGGAGTAAGGGTTTTGAAGCTCTGTGCTTGTAACCGATTGATTGAAGGCAGTAAAGAAGAAGAGTTGGTGGATGTAGCGCCAGGGTGGGGGTGAACCATGTAAACAATATGTTGTGTGCTTTGTGCTTTGTCTTGATGTGTTCATATGTTATATGCTAAGTGCTCTAATATGTTTAGATAGATCTATTTATGCCTTGTGATTATGATATGTGAGAATGTTAGATATGATCTAGATAGTCATGTTTAGTGCTTGATATGCTCATTTTGATCCATTGTTATATGTTAAGTGCTTGAATATTATAGATTGATGTGAATACTGCGAAGCTCTGTTGTATCAGCGAAGTGAATAGTGATTACATATTCAGGAAATGGCAGTGCTAAGAGCTATATTAAGTATTATAATCACAGATCTATGTCCCAGATAAGGTTGCATACACTTGAGTCCTACAACCACTAGGGGTATACCTCTGGTCAGACTTTATCTTATTCGCAGGTGTTGCCAAAAGGGTCGATATTTAGGGTTTTGTTGGTGCTTTGTTGTAGCGTTGAACCCTAGGTATTCCCCTCTACCAAAAAATGGTTCCATTTCTAGGACCTGAAACTGTGATTGTTGGGAACCAAGAAAGAAGAAGCTTTTTGCAAAGATCCATACTGAAACTATGAAAGCTCCATGTGTAGATATATGCCCTAGTGCGCAGTATTCTACTTGACTTATAAAGATCTATGCTAAAGAAAGAATATTAGATCTAAAAGAAATAAGCCTAATCTGAAGAAAGGAGGTTGGATATGAAGAAAAGAAGAAAGATATGAAATATTTGTTCTTTAAGAAAGGTAAGAATCGTTAAAAATTTTAGATCTGGAAGCTCTATTCTCTGTAAAAGTAAGATAAGTAGAAATTTTTACTTCTAGAGTATGGATCTAGGTATGATTGATAGGATTTGTCCTAGCCTAAAAACTAGGGCACTAATAGATGAAAGAAGGTTTGATATGAATAGATCTAATAAGAATCATGAAAGATATGTTATACCTATGCATATAAAAGATGTTTGGGCTAACAAATGGATGTAGGATCCTAGAAATAATTTGTTGTAGGTTAGCTCATACGATCCTAGCACGCAGTACAAAAGAGGTTGGGGATAATTTAAAAGAAAGAGAGAATTAACTCTTAGTTACAGTTGCAGAAGACTGGGACATATGGCTAAGGCATGCCCTGGAAGAATACCTAGTTGTCTTTGTTGTAAGGCTATGGACCATGAAGTTTTGGATTGCCCTAGAATGATCATTAAGCTTGAAGGGACGAATCTGAATCAAGAAAACCCTAAGACATATCCAGAAACTAAGGCTATAGCAGAACCCCAGAAAGAATCAAAGAAGGTATTACTATAGATGAAAGACACCTTGGATGATCACCGACATATTAGATTATCATAAACCTTTAAAGAAAAAGAATGCATTGAAGCAAGAATAGGGGACTTCAACATTGACTGTGTTATAGATGAGGACACACAAGTGAATATCATGACAAAAAGGACTTGGGAATCTATAGGAAGGCCTGCTATGATCCCTTCACTAGGAGGAATAAGGTTATTGAAAATAAATCCAGTAAACTTATGTGGGAGGCTTGCTCAGATACCTATGATCGTCAATGGAACTTCGATAGAGGAAGATTTTGAGATTATTAAGTTTATTGAAGACACCGCCCCATTTACGATGTTAATAGGAAAACCTTGGATTGACAGAGCTCAAGCTAGACGAAGGGAAGAAGAATAAGCGTTGGAGAAAAATAAGAAAGACTTAAAATATTTCATGAGTAAAAGGATCGAATAATTAATTGAAGAACAAGAGAACAAATCGAAGCTATTTGACACTAGCGACCGTGATGTCGAATTTGTAGGAACATCATAAGACTCTCGGAAGACTGAAGTACCTATCCAAGATAAAGAAAAGGTATTACCCTTGAATCCTAGGAAATAATCTCAACATTGCATAGTGATTGTGTTAAAAGACGATAAGAATCGAAATGGAAAAGAGACTATCGAGACGAGGCTCACTAAAAAGAAGGCCAAAAATCTAAATAAGAAGAGGGATAAGTTACAGATATTTCAGAGGGAGCTTCGCAGAAAGAAAATTCACAGAATTTGAGCTTTGTCGGGATATCAGAACAATGACACATGGCACTTCACCATGAAAAAGTAATATAGCCATTGGGGCTGATATATCCGTTCGACTTCCACCCAAAACAGACAGAAAATCAATAAAGGTTCATCATCAGACCATCTGACCATGCCATAATAGATTGAACAAAAGTTAATAGGGGCTCATAACCATTGCAAATGAACCGTTTCCAAGTTCCCTACTTATCCCTTCATGCCATGCATGGAGAACACTTTTTCTAACTGGGAATTTGAAGCCCATAGACTAAACGAATTGCATACAATGATCATTGTGCCCTTGCTATTATTCCAGTGTAGTGTCTAAGTCCATCATAACCCCGATAATCTTAATACTGAGTACGTATGTCTGATGATCTCACCGCAGTTGAAGAATTGGTGATAGAATTTCTCCTCGACTTGATGACAGTGAGATTCATGTCAGAGAGAGGAGTTTTTATAGGTATATAAGCATCGTCGACGAGAGGATTGTCGGTCTCTCCATCCACTACCCACGGAGTTGGATCGTCCCGTGAAAGGAGAACTAAGCACAAGGATGACTTAGCGAATGCTAAACTGATCCCAAGAATCCTACCTGCCTATCTACCACCTCTAAGAAGTGCTATAAACCGAGACATTGTTCCCATCGACTTTGAATACGTGTTGGTCACTACATACCTTTCGAAAAAAGTGTGTGTAGTTCGTGTTGACCAGAATAATCTCATAGCATTGAAGTTCAGCGACTTCAACCTCGATGACAAGAAGGTTTAAAGAATTATCTACTGGCATAAGTATCTGACGAGAACCAAAGGAAAGAACTCAAATATTTCCCCTCAGTCATGGACCCAAAACCTCGCACAGTCCACCCTACCGAATGTTATGAATATTCCTCACTTCAGGTGACACCAAGAGGTGAATGCATGCATCAAATTACTGCTATCTTTCTATCATGGAGGTTGTTTGTGGTTGAACCACCACATTACAATGGATATGACATTGATCAATCGGATCATAGAGATAAGCATGCAAATCCCCAACCCACAGGATTTATACCTCGAAAAGACAGCGGATCGCGCTCTCTCCAAGAGGATAAAGGATACTTATGGAGATGTAGAGAAGGGAACGCGAGGCTACAAGGTATCCTCTATCTAGACCGATGCAGTGTTCTTGGCCTATCAACTGATTGTCGGGAAATTAGTTTGCAAGAACCATCCCACCCAAGTGACTAGATTTGTAGTTGACCTCGCTGGGAAGTGCGTGGAGGGCCTACACATGAATTGGGTGAATTACTTGGTGAACTAGTTAGAAATTGACTATAGGGAAGCAAAAGACCAAGGATATGAGTTCCAATTCAGTTGTCTTATCATCTTAATCGTGTTCATCACCTAGGAGATGCCAGAATATGCAACCTTCCTGAACATCAAGCCCTTTGAACCACTGGCCATGAAGTTTGGTACGCTGTGGTACTCTAGTGACATGAACAAGCAGTGGAAATCAAATTCCATATTCCACACATATTTCAACCAGCTGAAGATCGCTATCTAGTCTGAACCTCTCATAACCCCGAACACACTCCATAGGTTTAGGCCATTGATGAAATTTAGCACGGACCGCCATTTCATCTATATCACAGAGCACATTGATGAGCATAAACAATAGATACAGTCATACTACAAGTTGACGGAGGAGGATTTAGAGGAAATCACCAAGGAATGGTCGAAAAACCTCCTCATCCCAACAGACCCTGTGAAGCTATCTGATATCGACAGTCTATAAGAAGCGCACGATACACCTAGAATTAGCAAGACCAAGAAAAATGAAGAAGCCCAAGATGTTCATAGTGCCTCGACGAACACTGCTTATATCTCACCTGAGAAAGGAGGTGATGACGAAGAGATAGATGGCACAAAAGTGGAACAGAAGAAAGGCGAATTTGCACCACCTAGAGATGAGGAGTACCCCTCGAAGAAAAGGAAGTTCTCCCCTCTGAAACCTTCCTCAAGGAAGAAATCAAAAGAAACCCTGACTAAGTTTGAGACCACTCTCACCTCAGACGACTTTGAATTCATCGTCACAACACTGAACGATGCTTTGCTAGAGATAGAAGAGATGAAGGAAGTTATACTGGAGGAGGTGTTTAGTCAGATCAAGGTTGAACTTCAAGAAGTGAAACAGGCACTGCAGTCTAGCCGCGTAGGTTCTACTGCACCTCTATCAACAGGAACACCATAAATAGGATATGGGCAAACTCAAGTCTAGCGGATCATTGATACAGTCGAAGCTTGCCTTCGACGGGCACAGGAGGAGACAGTGCAAGCCACCCAGGATTTGGCGCAAGAATAGGAAGACCTTCTAGAGTAGTGCAGTACTGTTGAACGCAAGAAGATTACTCTGCAAGAGAGGTTCAATGAAGAAAAATCCTAGCTGCATAAATAAAAAGAACAGTTGCTCATAGAGAAAATCAAAGTATAGGATATGGTCCATAGATCACTTTGCTCTGTGACAATCATTGAAGTAAAGGTTGAAGAACGAGTTCCACAGTAGGTGCATCAACTCGAAGACGTAATCCAACAGGGCATAGCTGACTTGGAGCTCTGTACTGTGCCCGAGACCCCTTATGATGTACGAGACCAAAGGGAGGCAACTTCCCACAATGTAGTTGACATATTAAAATATATTTCCTTGGAGTGCAAGAAGTTGAGTAACCAGAGTGCTCAAACATATGAAAGCACTAAGAACCCGGAGTTACAGGCTCTAGAGTCACAACTCCACAAAGCAAAGAAGAATGTAGATACACTAGAAGCGCAACTGAAGGCCCTGTCAGCTGTAGACAGAATGAAAAGGTCTCATGAATAATGCACAACTCAACACTAGATCCATATGCTTCAAAGAAAATTGATGGAAGTCACCCAACAGCTTCAACCAGTGCAAGATAAGGCATGCTTGTTGTTTACAGAGGTCAAGAGCCAAGGAGCAAAGCTAGAACAACTCGTCATCATAGTAGACCAGTTCCTAGAAGGGCCAGTGAACAATGCAGTGATCCAAGAGTTCACTGAACAAGAGGGCGCAACAAAGCAGCAAGTCGAAGCAACTCGAGCCAAGCTTGAGGCATTTGAGGCAGAATTGATCAGACTGGAGTGACTCGGGATGAGTCACATGTGAGTTTTGGGGGCTTGTTGTCCCTTGACCAAGTTTTGGGAATTTCTTGGTCATGTTGACCTATTTTGGGACTTCGAAAGCCTATCAAAGGAGGAGTTTAAGACGAAGTGGAGATCACGGGATCTCATCCCACTTTTGGGTCCTTTTTGGTTTTTTGGAAATATGTAACGGGATTGGGATGTCGACCAATGGGTTTACCCATGTTTAGGCCTATTTTGTATGTATATATAGATGTCTAGGCCATATAAAGAAGTAGTGGCTGACATATCTATGTGATGTAGGCTAAGTGCCAAGAGTTGAATCTGTGTGATCAAGGCTTTGTGCATCCTGTGTAAGACTTGCAGAGCTGAGTGCAAGTTTGTTAAGAACCAAA
>ML867043.1:7888-21324 GCA_009831015.1 Picea engelmannii
TACCTTTTAAAATCTCTTAAACCACTTTGATTACTTTGACCTTTTGGGGCTTCTAGATGACATATGAGGGTCCTCCAACTTCGTAAGGCCATAACTCTCAAACCGTGAGGAGTTATGTGACGTTCTACATACCATTAAAAATGAAATGACATGTACTATCCATATAGAATAGTATTATCTGAAAATATATCATAACTCATACCATTACCCATCAAACAAACTTGGGTCCATTACCCAAACTTGGGGTCTCCAACTTCTCACAACCATAGCTCTCTAACCGTGAGGAATTATGTGACATTCCACATACCACCGGAAATGACAGGACACGAACTATCCATCTAGGATATTTTCCCTGACAAATTCACTTTCCTTCATCTCATTATTCCACAATTAACCATGGGTTCTCTTACTCCACAAAGTGTCTTCCCGTGAGGGATTTCACCATAAGGGGACCACTTTGGAGTTCATCCATATTTACTTCTTATAAACCATGAAAAAACAATAATGAGTCATATTTACTTCAAACACTATTGGATCCATTACCCAAACCTTTGTGCTATGGGTCTTTATTCAAGGGTTGACATCAATGACAACCAACCTTAATCAACAGGATGTGGGAAAAAATCTCCATCATTTTGTCTCTCTGTCGCGTGAGAGTTTGCTCAAGCAATAGATTGATAGGATCGCCTGCGCCGTCATTTTTCTTTTCTTCCACCATTGAGGGTTTCTTGGGTGTGTGAGATCGATTGTCTTCAAGAGAGACAAGCTTGAGACCCAACTTGCTATACTCGAACCTCGTCGGGGACATGCACTGAAAAAATGATGAAGAGCAGCCTGCTCTGATACCACTGATTTGAATTATTTTCGGCACGAAATGAGATTGGAGATATAATAAATAAATGCACAAAGATATCACAGATATTCAATAATATAACAGAAATGTATCAGAGATGAAACCATAAAGACAAATATACAGTAATACACGATTTCTATTAATGAAATAAATGTACAGAGACTGTAAGATACATAGTGAAAGACTCACTGGAATGGTGGAAACTTATCTCTGAGAAGATATGTGACTCGATCTCAAAAAACCTTCATTTGGGCCCTCAAAATGGACCCAGAAGTTAAAAATTTCTAAAAATAGTAAATTGCCAAATTTGCCACCAAACTGTTTTGAGGCAGCCAGAAAAGGTGGGTGGCCACCAATTTCCACCTAGATCAATCCTCCCTCCTTAGGAAGTAATGGTATCCATTGCATTGAGTTCCAAGGGGAGAGGGAAAATCATTTGTTGAATCTACATCTTGGTGAGCTTCTTGCCTTGCTGGAGACGTCGTGCTACTCAGTTTGTGGAAGTTTGTCACGAACCTGTTGAGGTTGAAGCTGTTCAAAAAGTTAGGCTACCTGAGAGGACGATGTGCAGAAGGAATCTTTGCGCTTTGTTGCAACCTTGTCGACTTGATTCTATTTGATAGAAGGTGCTTGGGGTGAGGCTGTAGTGGTTGTATTGTCTTTCTGTTCTCCTTTTAAATAGATTGTGAAGAAGCTAAATTTTGCAGTATCTACCTTGCGACACTTTTTAGGTGGAACACTAGTTGGAACTACCTCTAGTATTTTGTAGAGATGAACCCCGAGAGAAATAGTGTCACTGTGGGGTCGAGACTCATAAACACATGGTGCTTCCACATATATAGTTGGCCCAAGAGAATACCACAGACATCCATCGGGGAAACATCACATAATACCTCATCCTTGAAGGGTTGGATGTTATATGACAATCGACAATGTTTGCTGACACAGAGATCTCGTCCTTGGCGAAGCTAGCCAATGTTGTATTGCTGCAAGTGTGGTGTTGTCGACAATCCCAACTGTTTGATGACCTCTACTGAGATGAGGTTCTTATGGCTTCCTCTATCAACAATAAAATGCAGCGAGGTCCCCTTCACCCACATCTGTGAATGAAAAAGGTGCTCCCACTCTTCAGGATCTATTGGTTCTTCTGGTTGAATTGTTGCGGTCATAACAATAGCAGTGGGGCCCACGTGAATGATCTATCCTTTACCATTATTTTTAGAATCAGATTCTGAATCAGGGTTTGGCTCTTTGTCTTTGATCTTGGCCACCAATGACTGTTTTGAGTGACATTCATCAGTGTTGTGGCAGGGGATTTTGTGGAACTCGCACCATTTTCTGGTGTCCTTCTTTGTCTTCCCATGACGCTTGTTTTCCTGTGTCTTGGACTGGTTTTCAAGAGACTGTTTGTTAGGGACGTCTTTTTCATACTTTGGTTTTTGTGTATTTGTAGACCTAAACTCCCATTTGTTCTGGTGCTTAAATTTCTTCTCGATTTTGACAACATATCGATAAGCAACACCGAGTGATGAGATGTACGCAAAATCCTTTTCAGTTTGGATGTATCTGTGTAGAGCCCCACGGTATTTCATAACCAAATTTCACTCAGAGTCTTTGATACCCAGCTAGGTGCGCAAGGTATGGAAGGTATTGGTGAACTCCAGAACTTCTTGGCCCCTCTCTTGTCGCACTATGGTCCATCTCATGTACTGGTCCTCATAGTTGCCAACAGGGTAATATTGTTCCTTTACTGCATCCACAAAAAAAAATCCCAAGTGGGATCGGCCCCATATATTCCAGACTCCTCTATGGAAATTTTCTCCAATTAAGTTTCCCACCAATGTTTTACATGAGGGAGAGCTTTAAGGAGTGCGAAGGTGATCATTTCTTTGTCGAAAAAACTGTGAACAGAGAAATAACCTTCTAGCAAAGTTAACCATTTTTCTAGGGCCTCTGCATCTATTTGTCCTTCAAATACAGGAATATCAAAATTAACTTGTACCTTGAAAGGCGAGGTGCCTCCAAAGTGGCCGCTTGATGAAGATTTTCTTTTTTTTATCGTCAGGCATTGAAGGATGTGGGAAAAATTCTCCATCATTTCGTCCCTCTATCGCATGAGATGTTTCTCAAGCAACAGATTGATAGGATCGTCTGCTCCATCGTTTTTCTTTTCTTCTGCCATTGAGGGTTTCTTGGATGTGTGAGAGCGATTGTCTTCAAGAGAGACAAGTTCAAGACCCAAATTTCTATACTCAAACCTCGTTGGGGACATGCACTGAAAAAACAATCAAGAGCAGTCTGCTTTGATACCACTGATCTGAATTATTTTCGGCACGAAATGAGATTGGAGATATAATAAAGAAATGCACAGAGATATCACGGATATTCAATAATATAACATAAATGTATCATATATGCAACCATAAACACAAATATACACTAATACACGATTTCTATTAATGAAAGAAATGTACAAAGACAGTAAAAATACAGAGTGAAAGACTCGCTAGAATGGTGGCAGCTTATCTCTGAGAAGAGATGTGATGGCTACTCGCATTCACAAAAATATGGTTACAATGAGGATCCCAAGGCATTTTTACAATAAATAAGAATGCCAAAAACCCTAGACATCCTAAAACCTAACCCTAGGAGATGAAGCACCAAAATTCATGTGGGCCCCATTTGGGTAAGTGAGTACATCAGCTTCCTGGGGACATAACTTTTGCATACGATCTCCATTTTAGGCATGTAATAGCTCGTTGGAAAGGTATTTTCGAGGAGATTCATTTTGGGGGATAAATTATCCCTTAGACCATAATTGAATCTATCTGTTTCATGACCCCTTTCCCACTGATGAGATGGAGTTGGACTCCAGATAGTGCAGAACCAATTCATGACTATCATTCAAATCTTTGGGAAGACAAGAAAATGTATTTCATTTATGAAATCTGTAATTGGGTAGTGGTGCCGATGCATATGGTTATATTTTGTCACCCACCTCCTAGAATTTCAGACAAAATTATCGTTAACCTAGGTAAAATGGTTGACTGGTACATAGAGGAACACTTCTCTTACATCAGAGTTTTCGATTGTTCAGTGTCCCATATGAATTACTTCAACTTTTACCAGACCTACTGATATTCCTTGAGGTAGCACGGTAAAATACACTCGGTGGGATTAGCAAGGAGCTCAAAGTTGTGTTGAAAAAGGTATGGCCATCTTTTCCTTTACAAATCAGTGCATTTTCTTTGTCGGATTTTGACCGTTCTAGAGTGGAGGTTGTATCCTTAGAAGAGATAAAGATGGTTAACATTGAATTCAAGAAGAATGATCCACAAAGGGTCATGGGAAACGATATGGCCAGTTGCAATCTTAAAAAGTATGAACATGAAGAGTCCCCTCAGGATGAAATGTTCCAAGGGGTAATATCTTACCAAGAAGTTCTGAGCCGAGTTCGAGCTCTACTACCTGGTGAAATGGTTGAGTTTTATGATTTCCAAAAACAACAAATAAGTGGCCTCCCTAAAGTGTTACAAGGAGAAAACCCAAAGTCTCCAGCTACACAAAAAACGAAGACCTAGAACCCAGAAGTCGGGAGCTCTAACAAACAAGAGGCCCCAGAAAACCCAGATAGTTCTGAGATCTCAACTCAGAAAAAGGATATCCGTGCGACAGAGGTATCCAACGACCAGCCCAAAGATCAATAAAAAAAATTAGAAAATTAAGGAGAAGATAACCCATTGTCTTCACCTGATAAATCAACTATAGATGGAGCTGGAAAATAGTTATCCACGGAGATCGACTACCCTATTGAGGCTATTGCGCCATTACAGTTCACCAGAGGAAACCCTAATGCATAGGTAATATTCATAGGAAATCTCACACCTATCTCTATTGAAGAAATGCCTTCTACTGATTTATTTTTCAGTAAGAAAAGGAAAGTTGTGGTAAAGAATGAAATGCACCAAAAAGAGGGTGTAATGGTAAAAAAACACACAGTATTATTGGATGGAAAAAATTTGGAAGATGAAGACTTTGCTACAGAGGTAGTAGGCTCTTTGAGATATTTTGAAACAACCAACTTATTCTCAGTTGATAACCTAAAAGAAAGGATAACGTAGAGAAATCAGATGATAAGTCAGTTGTGATATCAAGTAAAGAATACAGAGAAGAATATAAGAGATGAGGTAAATAAAGGACCTGAAAAGGCTAGAGATGCTAATAGACAAGAAATCCAACTGCTCAAGTCCAGTCTTGTCCAACAAGATGAGTTGGTTAAACAATTACAAAACAAGGTAAGTTTTACACAAAAAATGGTTATGGATATAGCAGTGTTCCAAGACCAAGCATCGAAAGTGATAAAGAAACTGGAAATAACACAAAAAAGACTTTTGGCTAAAGTAGAGATCATCCAAAATCATTTTCAGGAAGTAAATCAATCATTAGATAATATCAGTCTCGAAGAAGGAGAGGTTGATGTAGCTCGGACCACCTTTTAAAAAGTGGTTGTGTCATCGATTAGAGAAGAAGTACTTGTAACTCCTAGATTTTTTGTTGTAGAAAAAATTAGAGGTAATATAATATTGAAGACATGGGAGGCCAATATAGTCGAGAGTAAAAAAATGGCCAAAGAAATAAAAGGGGATTGTGAAGAGGTTTTTGATTTTCTAAATAAAGAATCACTAGGCATTGGAAAGGATGATTGTTCTGAGATACTAGGACAAATCAACATTGTAAAGCATCAAATTGACATCAAAGAAAGTTTAAATGAAGCTCAGATTGAAATTTCACAGATGAAGTAGGTTGACATCTCTCAAATAGGTAGATGGATGATAAGGCCAAATTTACAGTTGCAGTCAATGACTTCTGAAGATAAAAGGATAGAAGACAGATTGCCGCAATTACAAAGAAAGTTGTATCTTTTTTAGGCAAAAGAGGTAACAAAACCTTCAAGACTATTGGTGCAATTCATAAGCTGATGCGTCAAATGTCTCGAGCAAGGTGAAGTACTTCAAAGAATTAATGAAGTAATATATGTATACATGTTCTATTGGTATGAGAAAGAAATAGAAAAGAACTAAGTCTAACGTTTCAAGTTTTCATTTTGTAACAGTTATTAGCTAGGAATAACGAGAATTCCAACCGCCCGGGGTTGAGAACCTCTTGTATAAGTATATTTTCAAAAGACTAAAAGAAGGATGGTTTTTTTTTGCCAATTGTAATAGAGAAATCTCTCCTTTTCAAGAGTTAATACAATTATAGACCAGAGAATCCATATTTTGTCACTCTTGAGTTATGTGTTCCTACGTTCCTTCATATTTGAGCATCTTTATTCATATGTCTTTAATGAATTCCTAATCACAACTTAGTACAATATCTATTGTGCTTATATGTTTCATTTAGTTATCTGATTGCTTACAGATTTTCCTCTGTGTTTTCTATTAGAAAATATAAGACCTGAGAGTTAGTTAGATTGCTACATTTTATGCTTCAGTAAAGGTTTCTCATCTATTTTGTGCTTCTGTAGCAGAGTGAGATTCTTCTGTAATTGACGCCTTACTTTGTTCAACAAATTTATGTTTTCTCTCATCAAATTCATGATTTTCAAATTTTAACTCATATACGAAAGACGAGCTCTGAGTTGTTATACCATTAATTCATTTTTGAGAACTTCTCTCATATAATTGAAAGTAGAAAAAGAAAATACTAAAAAACAACAAATCTTTTGATTATTTATTTTCTCCATGACTATACATGTTGCACAACATCCCAATATTGAGCTCGGTATCAGTGATCAAACCAACATTGCTTTAACCTTGATTAATACCATCCTAAAGACCGCTAATACCAAAGTTGATCTTGAACGCTCATGGGTAGTGATTGAACAGGACATAAGTGTCCCAGAACGTTGGGAATCTAGGCAAAGATAGCTTCAGAATCTACCATAGCTTCACTTTCTTAGTAGTATTGATCTTCTTATCAACACTAAAACATAATTTATTTTTGTATTCCTTGACATTATACTTTGAATCCTTAATTATAAACTCGAGAACAACATCGTTTTGGCGCCGTTGCCAGGGAACAGAGAGACGAAGTTATTTTTCCCTGGAAGAACGACATTGGTAAGTTTCTTTCTTTGATAGTGAATAAAGACTGAATACTTTATAAGGCTATTTTTTTATATTTTCACTTGGAGACTCCACAACTAATAAGATGTCATTTAATAGAAAAAATACCTGAAAAAATCCAGATGATAAATAAACCTTGCCTGTATCTAATCCTAAAAAACTTCTGAAACCAAGAAGATACCTTAAACAAACTGCTTCATCAACAAGTAAAATTTATCAACCCAAATACACGCAATCAAATACCAAGGGTATTCTTGAGAGGTTATCTTCACAAGAAGGTTCTACCCAATTCATTTTTAGAGAAAAATCCATCGATAGAGTCGAAACCCTAGAACCTGAGTTGGTTTTACCCGAGTTTAAAGCTGAGACTTTTCCAACTGTCTCCTTTACCAATAGAGGTAAACGATCTGTCTCACTTTCCACTGCGATTGATATTTCGTCAGTCCCTGAAGTTCATCCTCAAAACTCTCAAGGTTCATAATATTCTTTATACCTTGATTTGACTCCTGTTGGTTCTCCTGCATATACATCCTGTGATTTCGAAGAAACCAGTCCTCTTTTTCTAGCTCCCTATTTTTCAAATTTCCTGTCTCCCAACGGTCAGTTTTTTGAAACTGTCTAGCTTTATCCAGACGTAACCGAAAGTTCACCACACATCTTTAAAAGTCTTCTCTATAATCTCCAAGTTTCACCTTCTAAATTATCAATGGCTACGACCGAGGGTGATAGTTCTTGGGGAGGAGGGGGCGGTAAAGTACCACCCCCACCCCCTAGAATCTTTGCCAAAGTAGATGCTAGGTATGCCCCTTTATTCCTCCCAGTACCTCCCCATGATCTACCTAAAAATTATATGAAAAACCTTTCGAAGTTCACTGGGCAAGGAGATTTGATTGCTACCAAACACTTAAATTTATTTTATCAATTTGTTGACATCCTTGGTCTTGAACACGAGGATGTTTATTCAAGACTCCTAGTTCAAAATTTCAAAGGACATGTGAGAACCTGGTTCCGAGGACTACCGACAGGATCCATAGGATCATATGATGAGTTGGAAAATGATTTTATCAGATAATGGGGAGAAAGGAAAGATCATATTTATTATCTAACCAAGCTTGGAGCTTTGAGAAAGAAAAATTCAGAATCAGTTCTTGAGTTTACCCAAAGATTTAATAAATTATACAATAAAATTCTAGCTGAAGTTAAACCTTCCCAAACTGCAGAAAAAGTAACTTTTGTTGAGGATTTTGATCTGGATTTTGCTCTATTGTTAAGAGAAAGGAGATCCATTGATCTCACTAAAATGCAAGATGACGCTGTAGAAATCGAATCAAACATGATGGCATCAGGGAAGTTAAAATCTAAATTTGAAACGAGAAATAGAGAAACCAGATGGTACAGAGAACAAGCAAGACCCTCTGGATCTGGGAGGTCTTCGAAAGATAAGATGGATGACATGGCAAGAATAATTAAATAATTGTCAAATAAAATCTCAAAAATGGAATTGGATCAATCTAAGAATGATCAGTTCCCTAGAAAAGATTTCAGAAGAAATTCTAATCCTCAAATACAACAAAAAAAAATCAAGAACGAAGATCAAAAGATTGAGGCCCCCTTAAAAAATGAAAATTTTATAAGGGGAGAGGACATGAAAATTTTTGAGGAGTTAGAATAAGATATAAATAATCTTGGCGATGATTGTCAAGAATCTTATTTGACTAGACAAGATTATGCAAAATCTTTAAATACAGAATATAGGTCTAAAAATGATGAGAATAGAAATATTACAAAGGATTTAGATTATCAAGGAATCACTGATAATATAATGGTTGAACTCCAACATAAATACAATCTAAGGCCTAGAAGCAGAAATGTCACAACTGCCTCACTGAATGTTTTTTTTACCGATAGGGGAAACAGATGAGGTAGCTCCAAAAGATGCTAAAAAATAGATTGTTGAAACCAAGACTGCTAATACACAGTCTACTAAGAAAAAGCCAACAGTAACACCAATTATTAATACAAGAAAAGAGGAAATGCCCATGGTAGAAACAAAAACAACTGAAACAAAAAAATCACAAATTAATAAACCAGAAAATAAGGATATAGAAATCCAAACCAGAGAAGTTGATAAGACAACGGGAAATTTCAGTCTAGAAAATGAAATTAATAAAATCAAAATCCCTATAACTCTGGTTGAACTGGCAAAAAACCCAGTATACAGAAATAAAATTGATAAAATGTTTTATTTTTCAGATAATGAAAGTCAGGATGACGTTATAAATTTAGAAGATGATAAGCCTAATATAATTTTTGGTCCACATTTTGAAGGTGCCAGAGATACTTTCGCCCCTTTCTATATTACGCTAAATGTGCATGATCACCTGCTCCATAATTGCATGTTGGATTCTGGAGCTTCTCACAATGTAATGCCCAAATCCATTATGGATAGACTTGGTCTCAAAATCATTCGACCATATGTATATCTGTATTCTTTTGATTTGAGAAAGTACAAATGTGTAGGTATGATAAAATATTTAGTAGTTAATCTTGCATAGATTCATGTAAAAAGCATTTTGATGGATGTGGTTGTTGTTGATATACCTCCAAAGTATGGCATGCTGTTATCCAGTCTTGGGGTGCCAAACATGGAGGATCCCTCCAAATCGACATGACATACGCCACAATCCTGATATTCAGTGGACAGTTCACTTGCTTGTACAAAGAAACAAGGTTGGCATTTATAGTAAGTGATCCACTGAAACCAAATAACTACCCTGTTTATATTGCAGATCAGGATTTAGGAAATTGTATTTTATCCATTGATGATGATTTAAATGAATGTATAGAAGAAAATTATATAGAAAAAGAAAAAATAGAAAAGATAGATAAAGATGCATATAGTACTGGAGTTTGGAAAATGTATTTTGATGGTGCTTCATCTTGTGAAGGAGTAGGAGCTGGAGTGTTGTTTGTGGCACCCAACGATGAGTTCATTATTCCTTTTTCTTACAGGTTACAGTGGGACATAGATTACACTAACAATGTATGTGAATATGAAGCCTTGGTCGTAGGATTAGAAGCTGCTAGGAAATTAAAAATTAAGAACTTAGAAGTCTATGGTGATGTCGAACTAATCATAAAACAAATTAACCATAAGTACCAGGCTAAGCACCCAAGGTTGATATCTTATAGAAATTGTGCCTGGGATCTGATCCAGAATTTTTTCTCATCGGTTAATGTGCATTATATCCCCATTATAGAAAATCAATGGGCAGATTCATTGGCCAAAGAGGACTCAAATTTTGTGCCTCCAATGATTTTCAAACTTAAATACCATATAGAGATGAGACATATACCTTCCATACCGAATAATATACAACACTGGCAGGTTTTCGAGGATGATGAACAAATCAGGCAATTTTTAGAAATGGTGGATGACTTTGCCGAAACACATATCGACCAAGAAAATCAAAATGATCCCGCTTGGATCATGTAGGAAGGGGAATATCTTCAAGAGTTTCAAGATAAAATTGCTAATCATCGTATGCTTATTTTGAAAAATAATCATATCCCCAAAGGTCTGATCCCCTTGGAGAGGTTATTTAATCATGATGACATTCCTTTGAAGTCTACTTTACAGCCTTGGCCAAAAGAAGTTGAATATTGTGATATAGGCACCAAATAAAATCCTAGGTTGGTAAAATTATCTAAGTACCTTCCTCCTGAAATAAAAAGTAAATATGTTGAGTTTCTCAAACAGTATAACGATGTTTTTGCTTTGTCCTATGATGAATTAAGAATTTATGATACCACCATAATGGAACACAAAATTCCTCTGAAGCAAGGTGTCAAACCATTCAGGAAGAAGCTCAGACAAATAAATATTATATTACTACCTATGATAGAAAAAGAGGTAAAGAAACTTCTAGATTCCAAGATCATTGTCCCACTCAGATACTCCGAGTGGGTAGCTAATTTAGTTCAGGTATGAAAGAAAAATGGTGAAATTAGACTGTGTGTGGAATTTAGAGATCTAAATAGATCATCACTCAAAGACAACTATCCATTACCTAAAATGGATCACATATTATAAAAAGTTGTTGGAGCAAATAGAATGTCTATGATTGATGGCTTTTCGGGCTACAATCAAATTTCAGTTCATGAAGATGATAAAGAGAAAATTGTGTTCACTACTCCTTGGGTTACCTTTGTGTATGATAAAATTCCTTTTAGTTTAATGAATGCAGGAGAAACTTTCCAACAAGCTATGGACATCGCCTTTGTCGGTGAAAGAGATAAGTTAGTTGTTATTTATATTGGTGATCTAACTGTGTTTTCTAAATTTGATGCAGAACATCTAGCACACCTCAAGCAGACTTTTAAAAAATGTCGCAAATTTGGTTTGTCTCTGAATCCCAAGAAATATCACTTTCCAATGCAAGAAGGTAAAATATTGGGCCATATAGTGTCTAAGGATGGAATTAAAATCAACCTGAAAAGAATTGAAGCTATAGATACTATTAATATTCCTAGGAATAAAAAATAAATCTAGTCGTTCTTAGGAAAACTAATTTTTTTGAGAAGATTCATCCTGAATTTCACTGAAATTGTGAAATTGATTACATATATTCTTAAGAAAGATAATGAGGTCAAGTGGACAAGAAAGGCCGAGGCATCATTCAAACTTATTAAGAAGGTCATAGGTCAAGCACTGGTACTGGAAAGCCTAGATTATATGAAAGAATTCTTGATTTTTTCATTTTCTTATGAACATATGATTGCAACCTTACTGTTACAAAAGAATGATGAGGGTTTTGAGCAGCCAATTGCGTTCTTTAGAAAAATTCTCAGAGATGCTGAGCTAAAATATGATGTATTGGAAAAGAAAGCTTACACAATGGTGAAATTGCTCAAATATTTCAGAACCAATGTATTACATTCAAAGATTATTGCTTATGTACCCACCAGTTCTGTTAAGGATATATTGGTTCAACCCGATAGCGATGGAAGGAGGGGCATATGGTTAGCCAAAATTCAGGAGTTCGACCTGGAAGTTAAACCGACCAAACTTGTTAAAGGTCATGGATTGGATAAATTATTGGCTGAATCAAATTTAAAATCACTCGGAATAAATCATCTATAGGAGTACAAAGGATTTTTAGAGATAGACAAACTTGATGTTACTGTACCCGCAACTAAAATTTTAGAAAAAAATACTTCTTCAATGGGGTATAGCAACATTGTTTCTTATCTACTGACCCTTCAATGCCCCAGTGACCTAACCCCATCTAAAACTAAAACATTGAAGCTATACGTTGTGAAATATTGTATTGTAGATGGTCAATTTTATTGGAAAGATCCTCTTGGTTTCTTACTGAGCTGTTTAGTAGAATCCAAAACAGAAAAAGTTATAAATGAATTTCATGAAGGAGTGTGTGGAGGACATAATGCCTGGAGAGAAACGACTTAGAAAATAGTAAGAGCTAGATATTATTGGCCAAAATTATTCCCTGATGTAAATGCTAAAGTCAGAACTTGTAACCCCTGTCAATTATTCACAGGCAAGCAAAAAATTCTGGCATTAACTTGAGTTCCAATTAAAACTGAAACTCCATTTCAGCAATGGGGTCTTGATTTTATTGGGCAAATTCATCCACACTCAAGCGCTCAACATAAATGGATTCTGATAGCTACAAACTATTTTACTAAATGGGTGGAATCCATTCCTACGTGAAACACAACATACACGATAGTGATCATCTATTTGAAGAAAATATTCTATCAAGATTTGGCTGTCCTCGAAAAATAGTTACTGATAATGCTCAAGATTTTAAATCCATGGCCATGATAAGTTTCTGTCAAAAGTACAACATTGTGCCAGGATAGTCCATGACCTACTATCCACAGGGTAATGGATTAGCCGAGTCATCTAACAAAATATTTATCACTATAATAAAAAAAGTATTGACCGAAAATAAGAAAGCATGGCATGTACATTTAAAATATGCCTTATGGGCTAACAGGACAGGCACAAAACGTTCAATCAAAATGTCTCCATTTCAGATCATATTTGGAACTGATGTTATTTTACCCATAAATCTAGCGCTGCCAATAATGAAATTCTGGCAAGACTCAAAAGAAGAGCCAAATGACATTACCAGGAGGATAAATCAATTGATTGAAGTTCAACAAAATAGGGCTGAAGTAGATGAAAAACTATAGAAATATCTAGATAACATGAAAGCCTTATTTGATCAAAAAGATAAAGATAGGGAATTTATCCCTGGTGATTTGGTTCTAAAATGGGAAGCCAGGAAAGAAGATGTTGGGAAGCATGGTAAGTTTGACCAGATCTGGTGCAGACCGTACAAAATTAAATCCTCTGAAGGAAAGAATGCCTTCTTGTTAGAAAATCTCGACGAAAATATCCTTAACACCCCTATCGATGGGCGTTA
>WSFP011433883.1:0-21324 GCA_009831015.1 Picea engelmannii
GGAACAAACTAGTAACTAATTGAATTTATAACATAAGCAACATTAACTCAACATATTCACAAATAAACCATGAACACTTTTATTTCTAGAAATTAACCACCAACTAGTTGTAGAAGAAGGACAATCCACCCACCCATAGGCTCTTTGCTGCACTTAATCTCTCTACAACAAAGGTCACCCCTGAGATAAGGCTATGAATTTACTGAGGGCTTGCTCTAACTCTCTTCACATAGCCCAATCCCTAGATTTCATTGTCTATTAACCCCTACAGCTATCCCAATCCACCAACCCTCTTTCCCCTTAGCCTACACAACCCAAGGAATGGGATCTTTTTCTTTATTATGTAGTCCCTCAAGCTATCCCACTTCCCTCCAAGGCTCCAACATAGAATGGCCAGGAAATCTCACTATTGGGATTCCATGGATTCTCAGTTGTAAATAATTTTCCTCAATAACAATAATTTCCCTTACATAGTCAAAATTTCCCCATAGTTTCATGGAAATTGTTTCCATAATTTTATTGTAGTAGTAATACGGAAGCTTAAGCTCAAAGAGAAAAACCTCCAAAAGAATGAACGTGAATCCTCTCTTGCATGCCCAAAAATCATGGAATATATTTGCATACGAGAGAAACCATGTACCTTCGTGAGAAGTACATGTATCTTTCTTTGACCACTAATTCCAAGGTTTAAAGTTCTTAGGATAACCATAAAGTAAGATTTAATGAAGATAAGGTTAAAGAAATTAGGGTAGTAAAAATAATATTATTTTTCCCTAATCCCCTAAGATCCCTTTTTTTCCCTTCTCGTGGAATCATCCCCCCACCCCCCACATTCTTTTGTCCTTCTCCTTCTACATCTTGTAATGTGTTTTCTTATTATCCTTCAATGTAAAATTTTACATATTACATTGTTCAACTTTTAGCCATTCATCATGTGCAAATACAAATTACTAGTCCCCAAATCAAAACTAGGGTATTACATTCCCCTCTCCTTAGATTTTTTACTATCCTCGGTGCACATCACCATTATATGCAATATTTTTTGCATCAAAATGTCAAAACAAATGCAGTTATGCCTACCACATTGCATCCTCCAGCTCCCACATTTCTTCTTTAAAGTTGTAGTGGGCCCATTGGACCTTTACCTACCTTATGGATATGTTCTTGAGCACAGTGACCTTCTTATCCAATATACATGTTAGTTGTACCTGGAAGTATTTTTCTAATTTCACTTGAACCAAATCCCAATCAATGACATGGTTAGGATCACACACATTTTTTTTCAATAATGACACATGAAACACATTATGCACTTTATGGCAGCAAGTAATGCAAGCATGTATGCAACATGTCCTATGTTATCCATTATCTCAAATGGACCACATTATTTGGTTGTTAACTTAGTGCAGCTTCCCAACTTGAAAGAATGTTTCTTTGGTATCACTTTCAAAAATACATGCTCCCCAACTTTAAATTCCCTTGGTGTCTTGCCTTTATCTGCATAACTATTTTTCATGTCCTATACTAGCTTCAAATTCTACTCGATATTGACAATTTTCTCTTGCATTTCTCTAAGAAACTCTAGCCCAAGTACTATTCTATGTGTTGGATTGTCCCAACTAACTGGAGTATTGCACTTTCTACCATATAAGGCTTCAAATGGACTCATCTTTAGTGAAGCTTGATATCCATTTTTGTAGGCAAATCCAACTAAATGCAAGTAATCCTCCCACTTGGATGGCTTATCCATCACATACATTCTTAACATGCCTTAAATCACTTGATTAACTCTCTCTATTTGTCCACTTGTTTGTGGATGATAGGCTATACTAAAATTCATATTTGTACCAAAACCCTTGAATAATACCTTCCAAAAGTTTGAAGTAAACTTCAGATCTCTATCTAAAATAATTTCCTTAGGTATTCTTTGCAACCTAGCAAGAATATGCACACACCACAAAATCTTCATTTGGATCAACAATCTTGAGAATGGGTGCACTAGTAAGTAATTCCTTCAACAACTAGAATATTTCTCACACTTTGGTGTCTATTCAAATGTAATTCTCTTATTTTCTAAAGATCTTATGGGATAAGAATCTTGGAGAATCCTTTTATGAATCATAGTATCCAGCAAGCCCCATGAATAACCTTACCTATTTTATGTTATTGGGTGTAGACCATTCTCTAATAGCTTCAATCGTCTATGGACCTACTATTATTCATTCCTTTGAAATTATGTGTCCCAAGTAATGGATCTACCTCCAATAAAAAGAACACTTACTTAACTTATGATATAATTGATGCTCTCTTAGAACTTGTAGTACCAACCTCAGATGCTCTTCATGCTCCTCCTCTAACTTTGAATAAACAATAATGTCATCTAGGAATACAATGAAAAAATTATCCAAGTAATTTATAAATATTCCATTCATTAAGCACATGAAGATAGTTAGTGCATTTGTCAGTCCAAATGGAACCACTACAAATTCATAGTGTTCACACCTAATTCTGAAAGTTGTCTTTATGGTTTCTTTGTCCTTTATCCTCACTTAATAGTAACCTGACATCAAGTTTAACTTAGAAAATATATTTTATCCTCTTATTTGATCAAATAGGTCATCAATTTTGGGTAGAGGATATTTACTCCTCACAGTGATTTTGTAAATCTGTCTAAAATTAGTGCACAACCTCAAAGTCCTATATTTTTTCTTTACAAAAAGTATCGATGCTCCCCAAGGAGAGACACTTGGGAGTATAAAAATTCTTCTAATTGCATTTGCAAATCCTTCGGTTATGGTGTACTCATTATAATGGAGTTGTAGATATTGGTGTAGCTCCATGCATCAAATCAATAGAGAAATCTATTTCTTTTTTTGGTGGCAATCCTGTTATTTTCTCAAACACATATGCAAACGCCTACAACACTAGAAATCCCTCAAGACTTGGAATTTTTCACTTAGTTGGAACTTCCACATGAGATGCATACAAATGACATATTTTCTTGAAGCATCTCTTCATATGTAAGGGTGAAATCTTCCTTATAGAAATAGGTCTTCGAATTCCTTTCATTGTCCTCTACTTTCCTTCTTCATCGAGACAAGTAAAAGTCTTGTTATGAAAATCTAGAATATCATGATCCAAGTGGTATTGTGTTTCGGTCTACAACAGTGTTGGCATCATTCACATATAATGGGCAACCTTTGACAATCTCATTAATTTTCCTTTTAGTCACGGTAGCTAGTTGAACCAACCATGATTTCACATGCTCACTTCTCTTCAAATGAAATCGTCCAACCAAAATAGGGGAAATGTAACTATAACTTGTTCCTTAATCAATTAAAAATGAAATAGGTTGATTGGTAATCTTACCTTCAACCTCAATTAAGTTTGATTGGTGGTCTGCCTGTCAATTTTCCAAGGATTCATATATTCTTGGGATGTTCTTGGCTACAACTTCCACTATATTTACCTCATGTATGTGGTGCACATTCCTCATTTTTTCTCCCTTGTGAGGAAACTATTTTTACAAATGGTCTCCTTCACATCCCCGACATTTGATTGATTTTCTTGACCTTTTCTCCAAGGATTCTACCATCTTGGATCATCTTTGAGTTGGTTGACTTTGTTTATATGTATTAGGAATATTCCTAAAGAAAGGAGGTTTGAATCCCTTCTTCCTCTAATCCAATCTGTCATTTTCTTAACTTTCCAAGACTTTTGGAAAACTACTCTATCTTTGTTCTAATATAGGTATTTGGTTTTCTTGATGGTATCTTCAAGACTCTTAGGTTCATCAAATCGAATATTGTCTCTGTAAGATGTTGGCAATTTACATAAGAACTTGTGTATCTTCACCTTCTCCTCTTTAATATAGCCCACATATCTTAGTAGCTCCAAAAACTTCTTCTCGTATTCTTCCATAGTCATATTTCCCAACTTGAGTTCAAATAACTCCTACATCTTCTTGTCATAACAATGCTCAGAAAGGCACTACTGTCAGAAATACTTCTTGACTTGCATCCAAGAAATCCTCCTTTCATTGATGTGCTTAAATTGCTTTAGATTATCCCACCACGTGGAAATTTTCTTTGTAGATGTGATATAGAAATTCTAGTTTCTAGATTAGATGAGTAGTTATGCAGCTGAAAGTAATTTCTTATCCCTAGCAACCAAAATTCAACATCCTCTCCCATCTTGTTTTCAACATCAAAGGTCGGTGGATTAATATTCCTAAAATCTCCTTGCAATTTGTCTTGCTCGTGTCTTCTTCTTTGATGCATGATTGGGGACACTTCTAGACTACTCTTTGACTCTTCAGATGCATAAGATTTCCTAGTTGAATGAGTTGGTTAGTAGTGATGTCTTTGAGTTTTGGTAGCACATCTTGAGTGCTTTAATATTCTATGAATATACATCCTTGCATGAGATCTACCTTCTTCCTCATTATTTGAACCTTATCCATTCTTTATTTACCTCTACTGTTAATTTAAACTTTGCAGTAGTTGAGTGTTTAGTTGATTTTTATTCTCCTAGACTTTTAATAACCTCTCATTATTATCTATATTCCCAATAGAATTTGTCTCCTCATTTCCTACATTGATATTCATGCCTCTAACTTTTCATTACAGGGAATTTGAGGTCTAAAATGGGCCTCCTAATTTGAAAAATAATTAAATACAAGCTGTGAATTTTCAAAGGGAAAGGAAGAAAAATTTTCATTGTATTTTCAACTTATCTCCTTATAGGTTTACTCAAATTTCAAGTGTAGATACTCATTGGATGTGGAATGGAGATAATGTAAAAATATTATTAAAAGAAGTAGTTTTCTTCATTTCCCTCCAAAAATATTGACCCTTAAGGTTGACATCATCATATTGAATCCTATTGGTTCTTTTAAAGTTTATTTTGACAGTACATTTTTTTGTTTTAAGGCCCATTTTTTACCTCAAAATTCCCCTAATGTCTTCATGAGTGTAAGGTCCCTATCCATATTCCATGTATTCCACTCAATGGTGCCCTTCAATTATGATATTTAATTTTTCCTTGTTGTAGCATTGATTCTACAAGAAGTGTGCTTACAAGTAAATATGTCAAATACACCTCATTTCCATATCTGTAGTATCTTCTTTCAAATTCTGGAAAGTATGCACATTGTCATTTTTGTTGTCAGTTAAGGCTAGAGGTATTTTTCTTCTCGATTTTTGAAGAAATCTTAAGCTCTTATCCAATATCTAATCCTTCATAACTATTCCCCTTTAAATTAGCATTATGATGATTGTACTCGTGCTTCAATTTGTTAGATTCATGAAATATGCAATAACATATAATGAAAATACATCCAATCTATTCTCCTGTACCAAGAAATAGATAAATCAGTAAATCAAAATGCAATAAAAGAGAGACAAGAGTTTTCGTGGTAAAACCCCAATGTGGGGAAACATCCACGAAAGTTGGTCTTCTATTCTTTAGGAAACTCTCCAATATTACAAGACAAGAGAACACTTAACCATATGGATGATTTGGCCTCAGAACCCATAGGGTCCTAGCTAAATATCAATACAATAAACCACTCCCAAGTCTCTCACACTCCTAAAGGGCCTCCTTCACCTCTATTATATATGAGAGAGTGAAAGGAAAATAATTCCCATGATACATTTGAGATAAACCCTTTTTGCAATATAGAGAGTTATTGAAGAATAACTTTACAAAATGTCGTAGCTATGTAATCTAAGACCACTAGGAAATCATTAACGCATTCTAACATTTCCCCTTAATGATGACTAGAGGGACAGAATCATAGTTGGAGTTGTGTTACATGCCAATATGAGATCTCACTAGTCTAATGATGCCTCATTGTGTGTACAAATTGCTCATGACGATAGGCTATACAACGATAAATGTGGTTGATGCCTAGTTTTGTGTTAAAATACCTCGTGATGATAGGTTATACAATGTTAAATGTGGTTAATGCCTCATTGTGTGTACAAATTCCTCATGATGATAGGCTATACAATGGTAAATGTGGTTGATGCCTCATTGTGTGTACAAATGCCTCGTGATGATAGGATATACAATGGTAAATGTGGCCGCTAGACAAGCATTATATGATGATTATAATATGAATATGAAGATGACATTACATTACATTCCCCCTTAATAACAAATCCAAACATCCTGAATAATTGGTGAAGATAGAGTCAAACTTTATTGATGTCAAGGATAAGCTGCTAAGAGGAACAATGTAGAAAACCATCAATAAGTGCAATTAGATCCTTAATAAGATGCAAGGATAAGACACTTGCCACCATCAGGAACCAATGCAACATGACCAGCAACCAACTCTTCAATAAGGTGCAAGAAGAAGACACTTGCTACCATCAAGAACCAATGCAAAATAACTAAGAATGACAACATCAATATGCTCATGATGAAGTGCCAAGAAACTCAAGATAGAGTAGTAATATACGTAACCAATTTGTCTACAAAATCTTCAAACACGCTGCTTAGGAATAGGTGAAGAAAACAGAGATATAAATGCAAGAAAGAACCTCCAAGAGGAATGACATGAACCACCATGGAAAGTTCACATTGTGTCAAAGAACAATCTCTCCAAAAAGACGTGAATGAAGTTGAATGTGATCCAACAAGCTAAAAATGTCAACAATCAAATGAAGTGCTTCAAGAAAGAACTTGAACATGATCTCACAATGATCATCAAGCTCAACAAGTGTTGTAGATGTGCCATATGCAATGTAAAATGATCTCCCATAATTTGTCTAAATGAGGTGTAGTCAAGATCTCATGTGTTGTTGCAAACAATGATCCAATGCTCTGATGATCCAAGGGCCAAGACATGTTGTGAATCTGAGTGTATAAAGGTCATTTCAAAAGTAGATCTCAAATCCACAAGCAATGACACCCTCAAACAAGAAATTAATCATGATATGATCCACAACCACCAAATCTGCAAGATGATTTAGAACTCCATTGTTTGCAAAAGGAAAACCTATATGACACAAATATGAAAATATGAGTTGTAGATTTGAATGTGTAGGTTGTAGATATGTAGTAAAAGTGAGAAAACAAGACACCACGTCTGCAAGAAGAGACCAACAAACTAGATATGTTAAGAGGAATCCATAAACTACACAAAACAGAGAAGAATCAATCATAGAGTCGTAATAAAACCTTCATTGTCTCTGTTGAAAAAGGGACCCATTAGTAAAGGACCCCAAAAACCTTGGATTTGGCCATGATGCAACTTGTATGCAAAGAAAGAGATCACCCAGCAAAAATCACAACCATATGAGCATGGTCATATGCACAAGAACTGCAATGGGTGGTAAAACCCTATGATCCATGGAAATCGACCCTCGAACAAAGAGATCGATCTCTCAAACGGTGAAATCGACCTTCAACACCTACAATTCGAAGAAAAAAAACACAAACGTACGCACAAAGAGGGAGATCGCGCAATAAAACCATCGGATCTGAGGGAAAATAGCATTCCAACAACAAACTGGCCCATCAATCAGATAGATCACCCCCCAAAGAGGAAAATCAAACCTTCAAATAGTCAAATCAATCGTCTAAGAAACAAATCGCTCCTTCAATCAAATAAGTAGGCTCTCCAACATGAAAATCATCCTTCAAAACAAAAAATAGGTGCAGATATTAGCAAACTCGGTTGTACACACTCAAATTTGGGAAAAATAGAGGGTTCATATAGGGAAAAAAAAAACAGGGTCGTACGGTCCATGGAGAGGAGAGGGAGGGGGTTGGTTAGCTAGGCAGTGGAAAAATGAATCCCGAAAAAAATCCATCCAAAAAGGCCTCACGAATCAAAATTTACCAGCTTCGAATGAAAAAATAAGTTTGGTAAAAAAAATAGGCTTGGTAATTACCAATCCTAAAAATTCCCAAAAAAAATTAGGTTAAAAAAAATTAAATGTCCTAGGCTAAGCTAGGCAAATTAAGTCAAATATGGGCAAACATAAGCTAATTTTGATGAACCAATAGTTGATCTTGACTAATTCCTCTATTTTGGAGACAATGATGAGGTCATATTTGCGGAAAAAAACTCAGAAAAGGTGAGATCTACTTAGATCCGATGAAAACTTGATTGGTTGTCCAAAAAAAATGGTAGATCCACAAGAGAACAGGGCCTAAATGAATAGATCCATTGAAATCTAATGCAAAAAATTCAAAGAATAATTTGTGCAAGGATAAAGAGCTCAGTAACTGGCTCTGATACCATGTTAGATCCAAGAAATATGCTATAACATATAACGAAAATCCAACCGATCTATTATCATATACCAAGCAATAGATAAATTAGTAAATCAAAATGCAAGAAAAGAGAGACGAGAGTTTACGTGGTAAAACCCCAATGTGGTCGGGAAACATCCATGGAAGCTGGTCTTCTATTCTCTAGGAAAACTCTCCAATATTACAAAGCAAGAGAACAATTAACCATATGGATGATTTGGCCTTAAGGTCCTAGCTAAAGATCAATACCAAAACCACTCCCAAGTCTCTCACACTCCTAAAGGGCCTCCTTCACCTCTATTATATATGAGAGAGTGAAAGGAAAACAACTCCCATTATGCATGTGGGGTAAACCCAGTTATCCCCATTTCCTAGGGATAATTAAGGAGATGATGTCTCGATGCCCTCAAGTTGCAAACATGGAGTATCGAGAGACAACTTGACCAGCAATGTCCACTTGCACAGATGGAGACCCACCTCACCACCACAACTCCAGATTGATCATGATGGTATCCACCACATTAGATGGCCTCCAAAATACAGTGGGTCTTGCTCCATGAGGTACAAGTCAGTGATTATGGTGATTTTCATTTCAATATTTGAAGCACTTGAGTTTGTTACATCTATTTTTTATTTTGATTATGTGATGTTTGCTTGGACATTATGCTCTTTGCCATGTTTTACCTTGGTGGTTGACATTGCGCCCTAGTAAGTGGGTCACACTTAGGGATAGGGATGCTACTGGGAGGTCTTTGGATGATTCATCGTGCTATTCCCTACCATACTTGTCACTTTCCACACTCCATCCCCTCATCTCCTCACCTTTTGGGATTTTCGAGTGTACTAACCCAAGAAGGGGTTGTCCCTCATTTCATGGGAAGAAGGGGTTGAAGGCCCAAAGGGGAGATAGCTCGCAAAATATAAAATCTTGTTTATGAACCTTCCATATGCTCGCCCAAAATTGGTCTTAAGAGCAATGAAAT
The DNA here is from genome assembly GCA_009831015.1 of Picea engelmannii. NCBI lineage: Eukaryota > Viridiplantae > Streptophyta > Pinopsida > Pinales > Pinaceae > Picea > Picea engelmannii. The sequence continues at coordinate 9,252 of WSFP011433883.1, forward strand.
GCTTCTCCTAAAGAAAAACCAAAGACCTGCAAAAGAAAATAATGTTATAGAAATGTCCCCACTTGTTGAGGTGTGTACACTCGTGCGGTGTCCCTTTCTTTCCTTGCATATGGAAATATGTGTACCTCTAGATTCAAGTGTCATTGTTGTACTACCCCCCAATGTAATCGATTCACCAATAGGGATTACCCAAGGTTTTGGACCTCTAATTAATTAGTGGCATTAAATGGGTTTGGAAAAGGATGCATTGAAAATGAAGGTGCAACACACCCTCTACAAAGGCACACATAAGTGAGACACTACAACCCCTTGTATGTCATCAACTGCATGCCCAAAAAAAATTCCCTTCATCCATGACACCTCATCCACGTGACTTAGAAGGAGGCCCCCTCAAGAAACACCCCTAAACTTGGGGAACGATTCACCCAATAGGTCGTTTTGTCAACCCTCCCACACCGAAATTTGGAAAATTGCATAGGGTCTTTGAGCATTGGTTTATTTTGATGAGGTGATTTGGATGTACTTTCTTGAATGGATCTTTTATTGATTTGAATTACTCATCATGATTCTTTGACTTGATATACTTGGAGGGTGTATCTGTTTGTCTTTGTAGGACCCAGCTGGTGGACAGATTTGGAGGAGCAAGCATAGCTTGGGCTTCCATGGGGCTTGAAGCCCACAGGATGGATGTCGAGGGCCCACATGTTGGATCACAGACATGTGCCTTTGGAATATTACATGGCATCGTGGAGTACCTAACCTAGCCCCTACCACCCAAACATTTTGCTCGAAGGAGGCAAAACGTCACTTTCTTGAAGCTTGACGTCATAGAGGGGCTAGGGTTTGGTGGTGATGGAGTTGCTACTTGAAACTTGGCATGATTTGGTGGGAGGATACTTGAGGAGGATATATCACATGAGAGGTAGGATTTATGAGCCCCAACTACCTCAACCTTTTACTCCAACGACTTGCTCAAAGGGTCAAAACGTCACCCTTAGAGGAGTGACGTCGTTCTAGGGTTTCTATTATGCACTTTTTTAAGATTTAAATTTGAATTAAAGATGAATTACTTGTGTAAAGGGGAAAATAAGGGTTTTTGTCCCATTATTTTGTGTTTACCCTAATTTGTGTGGATAAACTACGTTTAAGACATTTGGTATAAATAGAAATCATTTGAATCTCATTTCATATCATAACTCTCCCATTGTGAGAAGTACTTGGCTGAGATTTTCACTATACTTGAGGATTCTTGGTGTTTATCTCTTTTGAAAATAGACTTTGGTGTTATATTTTTATGAATGGATGAGCTAAGGTGGTTTTCACCCCTTGGAGGCTTGCTTTCCTGCTATTGGATGGTAATTTGCTTGGTGAACTAGGGTTTGATCTCTCTCTTTCTTGGAATTGGTAAGAAAAAATATGTTTTTATTAGCTATTTGTTACTCTTTCTTGGTTATTTTTGGTTGAAACCCTAGGAGGATTATGTTGGATACACATCCATTAAGCTTCAACTAATTTGCTAAGTTTACAAGTCATTTTGCAAGGGTTGCTAGGAGGAATACGAGTGTGTATACTCTCCTAGATTTTACCCTAGTTTGATTGACATACCCTAGAGAGTAAGAGGATTTACACCCATAGGAACCTTTTTGATCCAACTTGTTTTTAAAGACTCCATTCACCCAAATATTAAAGGCACTAATCTGAATTTTGCATTGGAGATATAAAATACTTACCTTGGTAAACGTGAAAAACCATTATTTTGACATTGTCTAACTTGGAATCAATTCTATGATTTATACGCTTAGTTGAGACCCTATGGAATCTAAATTTGTTGAGTATTTATTATTATTTTTATATCATTTCATCTACAGCCATTAGGGCTGCAGAAACCCTGAATCAAATCTTCAAATAACTCCTAACTCAACCGTAAAAAATTGCTAGAAGTTTTCCCCTCTTTTCTCCTAACCCTAGCGCACTTTTTGGGTGGATTACTTGTGATTTTTGGTAGCTGATTTCTCTGTTGTAATAAATTGTATGTTAAAACCATAAGGCTGATCATTAATTCTGCAGAAGTTGTTTACAACAACCTTACATTGTTGCTAAATTTTTATTCTATCTTCTTGAGCTAAACTAGTCAATTTGCTAGTTTGTCTCTTGTACCTTTCACTAAGCTTTGAGCATCTTTATTTGCAGCTCTTATTATCATTTTATTTCGGATATATATTATTGTTTACTGCTGCAATTATGTACAGAAATCTAATTGCTTGTCCACCTAACATATTACGTGCATACTTGATTTTTCTTGTGTCTCGGGACAGTACAAACACTCTTTGCAGGTACTCATTTCTCTTGGAAACCATTGGATACCATCAAGACTCTTTTACAAGCCCTTTTTTGTACTTAGTATCTTGAACTATAGGGGCTACACTTCCATCATACCACTTTCCATCTCATTTCCCCCTAGGGTCACCTGGATTCCCCCCTTGAGGTGATTTCTTCATCTCTAAAGTGATGGGAATACCTACCTAAGGTGACAGTGGGTAGGTGTTCTCTTAGTTGTCACCATTTTGTGATTGGGTCAGGCTTTGACCAACCTACAACTTGTGCGATAACAAACCCTTTTTACAATATAGAGATTTATTGAAGAATAACTTTACAAAATTTCATAGCCATGTAATCTAATACCACTAGACAATCATCCACACATTCTAACACAATATGAGCTCCGACCTAAAAGTTATAGCTCTAAAAACTCGCCCTTTTCCCATTTTATAAAATGTTCTCATTGGTACAATCAAGGTCAAAGACCAATTTATGCCATCTGCAGAAGAAAATCTAGTGAAAACCAAGAAAAATTTAGTATCAAGTGAAAATAATAATTATGATTGTGAGTAATCATTGACCTTCATATTAGTAATATGACGCTCCAATATCTTTCTACATTAATATGGAATTGTAAACTTTGCCCTCTTTGCACTTTCTCTAGACTTGGAATTTTTATGGCCAAAACGACTATCTTTCCAATGAAGCAAAACTAAAAAAACTTCAATACGATAAATTTATCTGAATTGTTGAGGACATAAATGTTGACTAGGATTTTTTTTCTAAATTTGTGATCTTGGGTACCTTTTCCCCCATCGAAAATTTCAAAATCACCAAGAAATTTGTCAAAATAGTGGTTTGGACCTGTTTCTACATCTCCACTCCAAATCCTTTATAATTTGGCCAAATCCTCCTCTAGGTTTATTCATGCCTACTCATGTTCCTTATTATCCAAATTTCACCATCAACTGAGTTTTTGGCAATGAGGACCACCGTATTCTTTGAAAACCACTAATTTGAATTTTCTAGAATTCTAGAGTTGAATTAGCAAATCACCCTCACTGGGACTTCTATATCCTTTGTCACCTTGGAATTACACTTGAAATTTCACATAATTTTGACTTTATCTTCTCATGTTATGACCAAAATAATATTTTAACTCCAAAAAAAATTAAAACAAAATTTTATTCTATTGACATGCAATCTTTGTTGATGTGGCATGACACATGGTTGATGATGTGGTAGTGGGGTTCTATGAATTGTCACATGTATTTTCCATGTCATATCCCTTTCCTCCTTACCTACCATGTCAAATCTTCGTGGAACCTTTGTCATTTTTCCACTTTACTTTATAAACTTTATTATTGGTATTAATTTATTGTGGGCCACCCATACCTCTTTGTCTTGTATCCTTCATTTGGCATGATCTCGACCATGGATGTGACAAGGGGTCCCACTCTAACAGTTCCTCCACTTGCGCATTATCATTGAATGATGTGATGAAGGGTCCCATATCTAGCGCACATGTTCTCTCGCGCTCACTTTAGATCAACGGCCTGGATCGATTGTGGAGGTTGAACTTGTCAGTCATTAACACAACCTCTTGCCTCCACAAACCACTTACCACCTGGGGGACACACATCACCCTGACAACAATTGCAAAGGAATTTCAGTCGTTCCAAATATCACTCCTACTCCCTCCACAAACCTCTTACCATTATTTGTTGACCAACTTGTCGCTACAGGCTTGGGCCCTGCCTCATGGCCACCTATGAAGATGGACTCCTCCTAGAAGCACCCATATGCATCCATGTCACCCACTAATACACATCACACATACGAGATCAACATTATATGTACAATCCATGCCATTGTGTGTGTGTGTGTTCCAAATTTAATACATAACCAAGATTGGAATTTCATCAATTCTCCTTTGCAACACTTCCATACTGGCATGCAACTCTGTCAACACACCCTGTTGGAAATTCAAAAGAATAATTTTTCTTTCAAGGGCAGGCCTTATAGACTATTTTCCCATTATTCTCCATGAGACATTTTTTCAAACACATAATCTACAAATTGCATTGTTCCCATTTTTCATTAAGACATTTTGTCAAACACCTTATAAGAAAACTGCAATTTCTTCATATACAAGTTGATTTTTGGCCCATACATCCCTAGTGTTGTAACCAATAGATCTAATGCCACTTTATAATGTAATAGAAAAAAATGTCCTCTACTAAGGCTACAAGTTACTCCACAACCACACCATGTTCACTCTAAATTTTTTGCTCTGATACCACTATGTAACGTACCCAGCAACCTCTATCCTCTATTGAGGCTATGGGATACTTCGTAACCACACCAAATTCACTCCAAATTTGTTGTTATGATACCTTTCCTCGTTGTCCTTCTATTAATTAATTAATGCATGCAAGCATGACAATTCAAACTTATGCAAACATAATTAATCATTCAATGGACAATGACACCATAGTTTACATATACAAGCTTAAGCATGCAAACAAAACTAAACAAAATAGAAACTAATTGAATTCATACCATAAACAACATTAACTCGACATATTCACAAATAAATCATGAACACTTATATTTCTAGAAATCAACCACCAACTAGTTGTAGAAGAAGGATGTTCACCTGACCATAGTCTCTCTATTGCACATACTCTCTATGCAATAGAGGCCACCCCTGAGTTGAGGTTATGAATCTATAAGGATGAATTTACTTATGGCTAGATCTAAATCTATCCATACAACCCAATTCCTAGATTTCACAATCTATCAACCCCTACATCTACCCCAATCCACCAACCATCTTTACCCTTAGCCTGCATAACTCAAGGAATGGGATTATTTTCTCTACTATGTAGCCCCTCAAGCTATCCCACTTCCCTCTAAGGATTTGACATAAACTAGCCAAGAAATCTCACTACTAGGATTCTGGGGATTCTCGGCTATAATTAACTTTCCTCAATAACAACGATTTCCCTTACACACAATCATAATTTCCCCATAGTTTCATGGTAACCATTTCCATAATTTTATTACAATAATAATATGGTATCTTAAGCTCAAAGAAAAAAAACTCCAGAAGAATGAACTGGAATTCTCTCTTGCATGCCAAAAAATCATGGAATATATTTGCATGCATGGGAGAAACTGCATGCCTCCATGAGAAGGACATGTATCTCTGATCCAGATTATTTTCAGAATGAAATGAAAGCAGAGAAATTACAATGAAATACTCGTGAAAATTGCCAAAAACAAAGAAATACAACAATACTTGATTTCTATTAATGAAAGAATTGTAAAGAGACTGTAAAAATACAGAGTTCAAGACTCGCTAGAATGGTGCCAGCTTTTATCTCTGAGAAGAGATGTGACAGCTATGTTCATTTGCAAGAAGATGATTACAATGAGGCTTTGAGGGCCTTTTATGATAAACATGAATGCCAAAACCCTAGACATCCAAAAACCTAACCCTAGGAGATGAAACGCCAAAAGCCATGTGGGCCTCGTTTGGGTAAGTTAGTACATTAACTTCCTGGGGTCGTAACTTTTTCATATGATATTCGTTTTAGGCGCGTGATAGCTCATTGGAAAGGTATTTTCGAGAACTATGCATTATGTCGTCAAACTATGACTATGTCTATAGTTTGACTGTGGCATGCCAAAAAAATACAATGTTTAGGGCCCCAAAATGGCCCTGGAAGTACAAAAATATGTGTTGATATGAAAACTTCCAAAATAAGCCAATTGTATTAGGTGGGAGGCCACCAGTCTCCACCTGGAAGATGTGTAGGGATTCAGACAGACCTAGAAGTGTAGAACCCACAATTACAAAGAAGTACAGAAGAACATGTTGAACTAAAAACTGACAAGACGAGTCAGTTGAAATAGGTGGGTGGCCACCAATATCCACCTGGATCAGTCCTCCCCCCTTAAGAAGCAATGGTCTCCATTGCATTGAGTGCCCAGGGAAGAGGGGAAATAATTTTCTGAATCTGAATCTTGGTGAGTTGCATGCCTTGTTGGAGAAGTTGTGTTGCTTGGTTTGTGGAAGACTGTCCCAAACCTATTGTTGGCGGGGTTGAATCTGTCCCACCAACATCTTGTCTCTAGGTTTGACGGGGAATTGTGTGGGCACCATTGTAGGTGAAGAAACAATATCTTCTTTCTCTTCAACAATATGTTTTTATTGGATGGAAGGTGTTGAGGTGGCAGTGGTTGTAGTGGTCTTTTGTGCATCCTTTGAACATACTGTGAAGAGGATGAATTTTGCAGTATGAGAGATTACCTTGCGGCACTATTTTGGTGGAGCAGTAGTCGAAACTATCTCTGGTATCCTATAGAGATGACCTCCCATAGTAATAATGACACTACGGGGTCTAGACTCATAGACATCATGATGTTTCCACATATATGGTTTTCCCAAAACAACATCACAGACATCAAGAGGGGCAACATCACACACTACCTCATCCTTGAAGGGTTGGATGCCATAGGACAAGCGGCACTGATGGCTGACATGAAGATCTCGTCCCTGGTGAAGCCACCCAATGTTGTATGGTTATGGGCGTGGTGTTGTCGACAACCCCAACAGTTTGATGACCTTAGATGAGATGAGTTTCTTATGGTTGTCGTTATCAACAATGAAATGAAACTGGGTCCCCTTCACCCACATCTTTGAATGGAAGAGGCACTCCCCCTCTTCAGGATCTACTGGTTCTTTTGGTTGAAGTGTTGTGGTCACGACAATAGTAGTGGGGTCTGTTTCGATGATCTGTCTGTTTTCAATATTTTCTGGATCGGATTCTGAATCAAGGTTCGGCTCTGTGTCTTTGACCTCAGCCACCAATGACTATTTCGAGCGATATTCATCGATCTTGTGCCAGGGGATTTTTTGGAAGTCACACCACTTCCCAATGTCATTCTTCATCTTTCCTTTACCCTTCTTATCTTGTGTCTTGGACTAGTTGTCTAGAAGTTGTTGGTTAGGGTCGTCTTTACCATGCTTTGGTTGTTGCAGATTTGCAGACCCGAATTCCCATTTGTTCTGGTGCTTAATCTTTTGTTTGATTTTGACAGTATATTGATAGGAAACTCCCAATGATGAAATGTTTAGGAAATCCATTTTGGTTTGGATGTACCTATGCAGAGCCCCATGGTATTTCAGAACCAGATGTCGCTTGGAGTCTTTGATACCCAGTTGCACAAGGTATGGAACGTATTTTTGAACTCCGGCCCTGTTTGGCTCTTTTCTTGCTGCAGTGTGGTCCATCTCATGTATTGGTCTTCATAGTTATCAATAGGATAGTATTGTTCCTTGACCGCATCCACAGAAAAATCCCAAGTGGGCTCAGCCCCATATATTCCAAATTCCTCTGTGGAAATTTTCTCCCAGTAAGTATCCCACCAATGTTTGATATGGGGGAGATCCTTGAGGAGTGCGAAGCTGATCTTTTCCCTATCGAAAAAAAATTGAATAGAGAAATAGTCTTCTAATAGATTTAACCATTTTTCTAGGGCATCTGCATTTATCTGACCTTGAAATATGGGAATGTCAAAATTAACTTTACCTTGAAGGGAGAGGTTCCTCCAAAATCGCCTCTTGATGAAGATGTGTATGTTGCTATCAACGGGCGTTGAAGGATGTGTGCAAAATTCTCCATCATTTTGTCCCTCTGTCGCGCGAGAGCTTGCTCAAGCAACAGGTTAATAGAATCTTCTACTCTGTCGTTTTTCTTTTCTTCTGCCATCAAGGGTTTCTTGGGCATGTGAGAGTGATTTTCCTCAAGAGAGACAAGCTCGAGACCCAAGTGGCTATACTCATACCTCGCCGGGGACATGCGTTGAAAAACGATCAAGAGTAGATTGCTTTGATACCACTGATCCAGATTTTTCAGAACGAAACGAAAGCAAAGAAATTACAGTGAAATACTCATGAAAATTGCCAGAAACAGATACAACAATACTTGATTTCTATTAATGAAATAATTGTAAAGAGACTGTAAAAATACAGAGTGCAAGACTCGCTAGAATGGTGGAAGCTTTTATCTCTGAGAAGAGATGTGACAGCTACACTCATTCGCAAGAAGATGATTATAATGAGGCTCTGAAGGAATTTTTATGATAAAAATGAATGCCAAAACCCTAGATATCCAAAAACCTAACCCTAGGAGATGAAACGCCAAAAGTCATGTGGGCCTCGTTTGGGTAAGTTAGTACATTAACTTCCTGGGGTCGTAACTTTTGCATACGATCTTGGTTTTAGGCACGTGATAGCCCGTTGGAAAGGTTTTTTCGAGAACTACACATTATGCCATCAAAATCTGACTTTGTCTACAGTTTTCCTATGGCACACCTAGAAAACATTGTTTAGGGCCCCAAAACGGCCCTGGAAGTACAGAAAGATGTGCTAACATGAAAACTTTCAAAATAAGCCAGTTGGATTAGGTGGGCAGCCACTAGTCTCTAGCTGGAAGATGTGTAGGGCTTCAAACAGCCCCAAAAGTGTAGAACCCACAATTACAAAGAAGTACAGAAGAACGTGTTGAACTAAAAATTGACAAGAGGAGGCAATTGGAATAGGTGGGTGGCCACCAATATCCACTTGGATCAATCTCTCTTTGACCACTAATTTCAAGTTAAAAGGACTTAGGATAACCATAAAGCAAGGCTTAATGAATCTAAGGTTAAAGAACTTAGGGTAGTAATAAAATAATATTATTTTTTCCTTATCCCCTAAGCCCCCCTTTCTTTCCCCTCTTTTTTTTCCCAAGGAAATCCTTGCGGAAAATCCTCTAAGCACTTCCCCGTGATCCATGGATGGTAAATGGGGTAAATTGTCGTCCCTATTAGAAAACCCTAACCCTAAGGGGATTAAGAGAGTCAAACTCATGACCTCCTCAATTCACTGAAGGAGAGTTCTCATGTCTGGCTCATGACCAACTGAGCTAACCCTCGGGGTTTTTCTTTTCCCTCTTATGGAGTCATATCCCCCATTCTTTTGTCATTCTCATTTTTCAATGTGTGATGTATTTTTTTATTATCATTCAATGTACAATTTTACATATTACATTATTCAACTTGTAGCCATTCATCATGCACACACACATTTCATGTAGTGATCAAAACTGGGGTATTACATTTACAAAGCGAAAAAATTTAACGCATTTAGGATTACGAAAAAATCCTTTTCTATGATAATCTTAGTGTACTCATCACTAATACTTCATAGCGATTTGATTGAAATTAACATTGTTATTCATTGGTAAAGGCTTTGTTTTAAGAGAATCTTAAGTATCATTATTTGATTCACTAAGACTATTAATATGCCTACTATATTAAGAATTTTGGTTATTAGAGGAACCTTGTCCGACTCTGAAAATTTTATGTAATATCTTTCTCATTTCTTTCATTTTAGAATCAACATTACTAGAATTGGCAATGCTCTACGAGTCATTAGGGGTCATGGCTTGCAAAGGAGTAGTTATTAAGGTCGTTGTTGCTCTTTAGAGAAGACTCTTTCAATTTTAATCTCTTCAAATAAGTGAGCTCTAATGTCATATCTGGAATCATTTGCTCGCTTGATAAAGATGGCATCAAGGTAAAATTCTAGCGTGATTTTTGGGAGAAGCCTTTTATTAGCTGGGATCTTAAGGTGAAAGCATAGGTATGAAGGCTAAATTTAAAATCTGTAACTCTTTTTTTTTTTCTATGATTTCATTTCAGTAAGTTGTATGGTTAATAATCTCATATTTTGAACAACCTCGAATTTTGCAAAAAATTATTGTTCTAAGTCTTCATATCGAACATTTAGTAATGGGATAACCTGCATGTACACCTTAATATGATATCCTCAACCAACATAGATTCTTAAACATCGAATTTGGGAAGGTACCTCTCGACATTTTTTTGGAAAGTCATGAAAGGGTCTCGATATTTGCAAGGCATCTTCTACTAGATGGGTGTTGATTATGTGTTATGATTCAAACATGGGTTGTTAAAATTAGTTATGGTTAATTACGATGGATGTTAACAACCCACTTAATGTTCTTAGACATCCTCATGGTAAATCCTATCCTACTCTTAAGTTGTTTGAATTTTAGGGTTTGCAAGATTTTTATGAAAATCAGATAATAGATTTTATTGGGTATAAAATATTTGGATATTTGATTGAAGTGTTGGGGGCTATTATTTTGAGCCATATAAGGGCAAGGGGCCTTCCTTCTAAGGCCATTATGTTGTCATTGGATTTTGACCATTGTCTACACACATGGATCCATTGGGAAAAAAACATTAAAGTATTGTTCTCACCCTCTATTAGCAGATCTTCTAGTTTGTGGCATTGGTTGCTATATTATTTTTATGTAGTTTTTGATTTTTTGTTTTTTATTAATTTGTAGAAATTAAAAGAGTGGAGAAGCATATACTAAACTAAAAGATAATCAAAGTAAACTATTGGAAATGAAACAACAACATTGTATAATAAAGGACCATGCCTACACAATAACAACTAAATTCTAAAATATCTAAGATGAACTAGATATACAAGTTCACTATAAACAATTTAATCATATTCTAGTTTCAAATCCATGTTAGCTATTTGAAAGGCAATGAGAATGTAGACAATGAAAGCCTTCCTCAATACAATGAGACGTGCATGTGATGTAAGACCACTTCCATCCATAAATAATCATCTACAACTTTTTATTATAGTGTTGCTAACAACGCCTCGAAACTTTGTTACAAGATGATGGCATACAACATCTTCGACACATATTTCTAGTTGCTAACTTCTATTTAACAAAAAAAGAATGACCATTGGCCTTCCAACTACCCCCAAACTTTTCGCTTCTAGGCTTTTCAACTTCTAACAAATCAATTATTAATCATGTGATCTTTAAATTTTCAAAACAAAGCAACATAATAACTATGCTCAAGATATCTAGTTTTGACGCATATTACTTAAAAGTGAAAGTGTTTCTTCGAATTGTTTCTCTTAAGAAAAATCATACTTTCATCTTTAGGCTTAATATTAGTCAATATTAACTAATAACCAACATTCTATCTTTCTAACTCGTGTAACATGCTTTGCAATAGCCTTTTCTTCTTGGTTAGGTCTACAAGGTGTTTGTGGAGGGCATCATTGTTGATGATTTTAATTGATAAAAATCAAAAATCAAAAATCAAATCCATTGGTAATGGGCATGAATGGGTGCAAGTGTCCATTTAGATGCAAAGTTTGGGAAGCTGGAAAATGCAAAAATGTAGTCAAAGGGCATGTAAAATGTACATCACTCATCGAAGTTTAGGTGTCTACCCTTTTGAAGCATGTGAATTAGGTTGGCAAATATGATTTTGGCCCGGTTGAAAATCGTCCCGCACTTGAACACCTTGTGTATGATTGGTACCCAATACAATAATAAGTGGTATTTGGTTCTTCGTAAAACTAACTTATTAATATCATTATGTTCCTCACATCTTACTAGAGATGTGCAATCGAATACACTCTTACACTAATACTCTTGAAAGGTTTTGATGAACTTCACCATCTAACAATCTACTAATGTAAATCATTCTTAGTAGCAAATTTATTGATCTACAGTTGAGATATCTGAAAATGGGGAGGTGGGAGCTTGTATACTCACCAAATAACATGAGCATTAAATACACCAACATCTTTGTGCTCTAATTTTATTTTCTTCTGCTAAATCTATGTTTGTATGAT
>ML867044.1:0-13546 GCA_009831015.1 Picea engelmannii
CCCTTGTCTTCCAAATGGCTTCCTGTAGGCTGGTAGGCTTGAAGGCCTTAACCCAACCCTTCAAGGGTTCCATCAATCCTTCTGTAAAGAGCATCATGAGCCTGGTTGGGGACATATCTTGCACCATCACTGCCAACCTCTGGTACTCATCAATGTATGCCTCAGTCGTACCTGTTTGCTTGAGTTGGGTGAGCTCCCAGAAATGTAACTCAGGATCTCCTAGATCAAATCTATCAATCGACCTCTGAGTAAATTTTGTATAGGATACAATTTGGTTGTGGTCGAGTGTGGTGAGCCCATGGTACCACCAATCATGGGCCTTTCCATCCAAGTACATGGTGGCAAACTTGATGGCCTCCATCTCTTTCATGGGGTTGAGCTGTAAATAGGTATCCAACTTTTGTACCCAAGATTGTGCCGTCATCTTGGTCATACCATCAAAGTATGGAATTTCTATCTTCCCTATTCTACGTTCAAACTCGAATCTACCCCTATGGTTTGTCCTAGGTTTATTTCTGAACTTGAGTTGGAAATACTGATCTAGGGACATTTTTCTTTGGACCTTCATATCCAAACTATAGTATTCTTTGGCACTCCTTTCCATTTGTTCCACAAATTCTTCTACCTGTTCCTGTTTCCCTTGCTCATCTGTGAATGTGGGCATGTAAGGTCTAGGGTTATCTCTGCTACCTGAATGTCAACCAAGCTGATCATCTGTGAATGCATGTATGTATCGTCTTTGATTGACCCTGCTACCCATTTGACCTTGGGCCATGTCTCCATCCAGACTTCCTTCGGATCTAACTACTTTCTCCAGATTATATCTGATCTCCCCATGGATTTCCCCGGATCCACCAGCCTCCTTGTTCCCGTACGTGTCCAGGTTCCTCCCTTGATGATTCACTTGTGTTAGAAGTTCATTTAGCTTGGATTGATTCTTGTTCATTATCTGCATGTTTTCGTCAACCCTCTTAAAAGTTTCAAAGAATTCAGCCTGTCCCCTTCTACTGGTTTCATGGTACCCATCCAAGTGTCGGACCAATGTGCTTTCTGTACGATTGACAAATTGCTGGAACTTGTCAAATTCTACTGCTATGCGAGCCAATCCTAGAGACTCATGGTCATCCCCTGACCCTTCCATTTCGGCCCCTGTTTCACTACTCGGTTTCGTCCTTCTACCCATGAGAACACCGCTGTACCTCTGTATGCACTGATCCTTCCATAGGTTTGGGGGGATCGAAGCTTTGATACCACTGTAATGATCCCAAGCCCAATTCTGGCTTGGAATCACTAACTACCACTAGTTTGTCGATGTGTAGATGTTTATTGAGTTATTAAGTGCATACAAGATTCATTCAACGCATGAAGATCATCATACATTCAAGACATAGAAGCACAAGCAAGATCTCACCCTTTATTTATAAGCAATGTAGGATCAATACAATAGATGGTCGATCTGGCATAAACCTCAGATGGTCGTACAAACAATAGATATGAGCTGCTACAAAATGCTCCCGATAATACAAAGGAAGCCTCTAAAGGCTGGATAAGTAATGAATACCAGTATCAAGCAGATCTGAATGTTGAACCCTCCAACTAGAGAGTGCCACACTCCAAGTGGAGATTGAAGCCCTCGATAATTCGGTCCTGATGGAAGAATGCTCCAAATGAGCCCAAACTCGATCAAATAATAGATCAGGACAGTGGCAGCCTCCTCCTGAAGTTTCAAACCCAACGTCCAAGGAAAACCTCTCCAACTGCAGAATCTTCTAAGATAGTTGCGTCCTCCTGAATAGCTAATTCGAGCCCTCCTCAATGGTATGGCATGCCCTTGCTGGAAATTCCTCAACAGTACGACCCTGATGTCTTCTGAAGCTTTAGAAGGAAATATGCTGAGAATAGAATGGTGTGGAGGAATATTTCATCCCCGAGACCAAGCTGTGGAATAAGGTGAGTGGATATTTCACCACTGATTTTCTCACAAGGGTTTGTGCAACAAACCCCCAAACCGAATGCTCAAAGCACTAGCAAGAAATATCCAAATCAGAATGAGTAATAGGTGCACCCCAGCCTCTTATTTATACTTTTCCTTCTAATTCTCTGTTGAGTTAGGTTAACTCCTAGGGTTAATATTCTATTCTTCTATTGAGTTATCTTTTACTCCTTTATCCTTTTCCTTTCTTAAGTCAACTTAAAAATATAACTTTTAACTTCTTGACTTTCCCCCCTCAGTGTGAGACTATGACCTAGTGGGGGTGCCCAGGTCACTGAGTCTCCTCAACACCTCTCTAAGAGGTGGGGGACATTACAAAAAGACAATGTTATGGCACAAAATATTGGGCCATATAAGTGAAAGTGGCCTATGGGATTTGAACAATAAAAATATCATGGTTGGATTGAATGATTGTGCTCTTCAATTTGATTTGTGTGAGCATTGCATACATGGAAAATAAATCCATATTCAATTTTGTTCTAGCTCAAAAAAATATTTTAGGATGTCGGACTTAATGCATTATGCTATATTTGGTCCAATTAAAGTTCCTTCGATTTATAAAGATTTGTATTACATGTCATTTATTAATATGATTATTCTAGAAAGACAATGGTATATTTTCTTAAAACTAAATATGAGGCTTTTAGCTGGTTTCAGGAATTTAAAGTTGTCTAGGAAAAACCCTAACCCTATCTGTGAGGCAGACTGGATCACACCAAGCTCCTCATCCTGTGATATAACCCTCAAAATATACCTTATTCAACTCTTCTACAACCTTATTACAATCGCAAGTCTTACAAAGTGCAACAACTATCGACCACTATCAACCACAACAACAACTAATCAACCACAACATAGACCTCCTAGGTTCTTATTTGTACTATTTTTCAAGCTTATAACTGTTACAATCCTTAACAAAAACCCTAACCCTATCATGGTTAGGATTTCCTGCCTCCTCACCATGTGGCTTTTCCTCTTTCATGTTTCTTGTCCTTCTTTTTCTGCATGCTTCTTTCTTTCCACTTATTGCGTGTGCTCCAAAATTAGGTCTTCCTTTCCAAAAATAGGTCTTTCCTCAAAATAGGCATGTGCCCAACATGCCCCCAACACTGACATGTGGCTTGTTCCAATCCACTTAGGTGGTGCATATTCCCTGAACATCCTTTGCCAAGCTGTGAAATTTTCCTTCTAATGCTTCCCCTTTTTCTCTAACTTGCACAACTTTCCCTTTAAGCTTTTTTACCTTCTGTGCTGTGATATGTTCATTGAGAGATTTTGCGCTCTCGACATGATTCTAGGCCATTCTTCTCTTCAACTCCTCTAGTTCCACAATTATTTGTGTTGATTTCTCCTAGAGAGGTTTTAACCAGGCTTTCCTAGCTTGCTTGTTATTCCAAGTAGTCTTCAATTCTATTTGCAGGGTCTTCATCTCATGTGCACCCTTCAATCGCTCTGTAATTCTCATGGACTTTTGTCATTGTTTCAACTCCTGGATTGTAGTGTTGATATCCTCCTCTTGTTGATCTAGTTGTTGGACCCTATCATATTCCTCCGATAATGTCCATATCTATGCGGTCCTGTCAAAACGTTGTGTGACCTTGTGAGCTTCTTTCTCCATTATTTACACTTGTGATTCAGATTATTTTCGGCATGAAATGAGAGTGGAGATATAATAAAGCAATCTATAGAGATATATAGGATATCCAATAATATAAAAAAAATGTATCAAAGATGCAACCATAAACACAGAGATACAATAAAACACAATTTTCTATTAATGAGAGAAAATGTACAAAGACTATAAAAATACAGAGCGAAAGACTCGCTAGAATGGTTGCAACTTATCTCTGAGAAGAGATGTGACGTCTACTCTTATCCGTGAGAAGATGATTTTACAATGAGGCTCCAAAGGCCTTTTTATCATAAATAAAATCCAAAACCCTAACCTCAGAAGATGAAAATCCAATATTTTTGTGGACCTTGTTTTGGGTAGTTTGGTTTATCAATGTCTCGGGGGCGTAACTTTGACATATGATCTCCAGTTGGGGCACATGATAGCTTGTTGGAAAGGTATCGTCGAGGAGATTCATTTTGGGGTCTCAATCAGAGCCTTTGGATATCATTGAGAATCTTGATCTTGAAAAACCTTCATTTAGTCCATCAAAATGGCCCCGAAAGTTAAAATTGCTAAAAATAGTAAATTGCCAAAATTGTCAGAAAACTATTTTGAGCGAGTTGGAAAAGGTGGGTGACCAATGATATCCACTTGGATCAATCCTCCCTCCTTAGGAAACAATGGTATCCATTTCGTTCAGTGCCCAGGGGAGAGGGAAAAGAGTTTGTTGAAACTACATCTTGATGAACTGCTTGCCTTTTTGGAGAAGTTGCGTTGCTTAGCTTTTTGAAGGTTTTCACAATCCTGTGGTTGGAAGGGTTGTGAATTTTTAACCATTATGGATACATGAGATGTCTTTGTGCAAAAGGAATATTTATGCTTTGCTGCAGTCTTGTCAACCTTCTTATGTTGGATAGAAGGTGCTTGGGCCAAGGCTGCAGTGGTTGCAATATCCTTATGTTCACCTTTTGAACAAATTGTGAAGAAGCTAAATTTTGTAGTGTGAAATACTACCTTTTGACACTGTTTAGGTGGGACAGTATTCAGAACTAGCTTTGGTATCCTGTAGAGATGATCCCCTAGAGTAACAATGACACTACGTGGTCGAGACTCATAGATAACATGGAGCTTCCACATATATGGTTGGCCCAAGAGAACATGACAAACATCCAGCGGGGAAACATTACATAATACCTCATCCTTGAAGGGATGGATGTTGTATTACAATCAACACTTTTGGCTGACACAAAGATCTCATCCCTGGCGAAGCCACTCGATGTTGTATGGTTGTGGGTGTTGTGTTGTTAACAATCCCAACTGTTTGACAACCACTGCTGAGATGAGGTTCTTCTGGATTTCGATATCAATAATAAAATGCAGTGGGTTCCCCTTCACCCACATCTGTGAATGAAAAATGTGCTCCCCCTCTTCAAGATCTGTTGGTTCTTCTGGTTGAATTGTTGTGGTCGCGACAATAGCAGTGGGGTGTACGTCGATGATCTGTCTTATGTCAGTATTTTCTGAATGATATTCCAAATCAGGGTTCGACTCATCTTTGATTTCATTCAAAAATGACTGTTTTGAGCGACATTCATCAGTGTTGTGCCAGAGGATTTGTGGAAATCACTCCATTTTTCGGTGTCCTTCGTCTTCTCGTGACCCTTCTTTTCCTGTGGCTTGCACTGGTTTTCGAAAGACTGTTTGTTAGGGTCGTCTTTATCATACTTTGGTTCCTGTAGATTTGCATACCCGAACTCCCGTTTGTTCTGGTGCTTAAATTTCTACTCGATTTTAACAACATATCGATAAGAAGAACCGAGTGATGAGATGTCCAAAAAATCCATTTCAGTTTGGATGTATCTGTGCAGAGCCCCATGATATTTCAGAACCAAATGTCATTTGGAGTCTTTGATACCCATCTTGGTGTGCAAGGTATGGAAGGTATTGGTGAACTCTGGAATTGCTTGGCCCCTCTCTTTCTACAGTGTGGTCCATCTCATATACTATTCCTCATAGTTTCTAACAGGGCAATATTGCTCCTTTACCACATCGACAAAAAAATCCCAAGTGGGATCGACCCCATATATTCCAGACTCTTCTGTGGAACTTTGATCCTAGTAAGTTTCGCACCAATGTTTGACATGGGGGAGAGCTTTAAGGAGTGTGAAGGTGATATTTTCCCTATCGTAAAAATGGTGAACAAAGAAATAACCTTCTAGTAGATTTAACCATTTATCTAGGGAATCCACATCTATCTGACCTTCAAATATGGGAATATCAAAATTGACCCATACCTTGAAAGGAGAGGCTATTCCAAAGTGGTTCTTTGATGAAGATGCGCCTGTTGCTATTGATAGACATTGAAGGATGTGGGAAAAATTCTCCATCATTTTGTCCCTCTGTTGCGTGAGAGCTTGCTCAAGCAACATATTGATAGAATTGTCTGCTCCATCATTTTTCTTTTCTTCCACAATGGAGGGTTTCTTGGGCGTGCGAGAGCGATTGTCTTCAAGAGAGAAAAGATCGAGACCCAATTTTCTATACTCGGATCTCGTTGGGGGCATGCACTGAAAAACATGATCAAGAGCATCCTTCTCTGATACCATTGATCTTGATTATTTTCAGCATGAATTGAGAGCAGAGATGTAGTAAAGATATGTACAAAGATATATCATATATCCAATAATATAACATAAATGTATTAGATATGCAACCATAAAAATAGAGATACAGTAGCACACAATTTTATATTAATGAGTGAAAATGTACAAAGATTGTAAAAATACAGAGTGAAAGACTTGCTAGAATGGTGGCAGCTTATCTCTGAGAAGAGATGTGACGACTACTCGCATCCAAGAGAAGATGATTTTACAATGAGGCTCCAAAGGCCTTTTTATCATAAATAAAATCCAAAACCCTAACCCTGGAAGATGAAAAGACAATAGTTTTGTGGACCCCGTTTTGGGTAGTTTGGTGTATCAACTTCTCGGGGGTGTAACTTTGGCATACGATCTCTGTTTGGGGCACACAATAGCTTGTTGGAAAGGTATCATCATGGAGATTCATTTTTGGGCCTCAATCAAATACTTGTGCCATCATTGAGAATATTGATCCCAAAAGGCCTTCATTTAGGCCCTCAAAATGGCCTTAGAAATTAAAAACTGCTAAAAATAGTAAATTGCCAAAATTGTGAGAAAGTTGTTTTGAACGAGTTGGAAAAGGTGGGTGGCCACCGATATCCACCTAGATAAACTTGTAAAAATTCTTTTTGTTCCCTTTCGGTTGTCACTTCAGGAGGGGTGGTGGGTGTTAATTTCTCTTTGAGATCCTCAATCTCCTTTTTGTAGTCTTCGAGTGTTTGCGCAATAATTTGAATCTGTTCTTCAAAATCGCTCACGGTTTCTTGCGCATTGTATGGAATTCTTGTGAATACTTCCTTCAACTTCTTCTCTAAGTTATCTATGCATTGCTTCTCCTCTTGTGTCTCCACCTTTACCTGTTCTAACACCAATTCTAGTGCCTCCTTAAATGTTTCCTTTTGTTTTCATGCATTGAACTGCTTCTATGGCTTAATATCCTTCTTAACCCATTGGTGTTGCATTGGATCTTGTTTGATTGTGTCAATTTTTTTCTTGGATCCTCCTTGATTGACTATATCGATGTTTCTCCCATCATCCTTGGATTCTGCAAAGATCCATTGGACATTCTTCTTGTTCTGGTTCCCTTTTTCTTGGATCTTCCCAAAGAGTATTGGACAATCTTCTGCGTCATGATTTTCTTCGCGACAACACATAGATGTCGCTGGTGGGAGTGGAGATTCCCTTGCATAATTTCCTGGTTGTTGGTAGTTGTGTCACACTACTAGTCCTCTACTTATTCCAAATCCTCCTATGCCCCATCCTCTACCTCTATATCCATATCGATCTTTGTGTGGTGCGTTGTATTGGGGTACTTGGCTATACTGCTCAAGATTATATTGTGGTTGTGCATTATTATATTGTGGATGCGCATTGTTGTATTTTTGTTGTGCATTATTGTATGGTGGTGATACCTGGTTGAACTGAGGTGCAACTTGTCTTGTCATCATTTTTGCTTGCACCCTATAAGTATTTTAAGTTCTTTCTCTCATCATGTCCATCGTTCTATATTCCTTATCATCATGACCCACCGATTTGCAAAAGTTACAATATGAACTTTTTGGTACTGTCTTATATTTATGCATCATTGGACAATGATATGGATCATGTCCATGTGTCTTACAAATCTCGCACCATGGTCCTCTTGTTAGAAATAGGTTTGGCACCCCTGTCACCATATACTACGCGAAAGTTGGACATTCATTCTTATGATGTCCTTCTACCATGCATAGGGTACACATATCACATTGATGTCCACATATTCATAGGGTACACATAGGGTACACATATATCTTCTCACATATGAATATGTGCTTTTCAGGGTCCTCTCATGCCTCTCCCCAGAATTTTGGTAACCTGATCGTGGGATCATTTCCTGCCATTTTACACTATGATGAACTACTGCCTTTGCGTGTTGTAGATATTTGACTGTTACTTCCTGAACTAGCTCCCCTAGTTGATGCTACTTGATTGGATTCATTTCCTACTATTTTTCTTCCACTAAAATTCAGTTGTCTAAACGTTGATGTTATTTTTGGTGTATTATTCACACATGGGGTTGTAGGTTCCATATTGACGATGATCTGAATTGTATTTTTTCCTTATGTCATTCACCTTGAAAAATCATATATATTATTAAAATATGATAATTCTTTATATTTTTATTTATTTAAAAATTTAGAGTTTAATATATAAACTAATTTAGTTTAAACATTATTTAAATGTATTTATTAAATTATGTGTTTTTTTAAATATTTTTTTTTATATTATTTGTTTTTCTAAACCATTTTCTGTAGGTATATATTTATTTCAACTTCATGAAATCAATATCTAGAAATTAAAAGAACTAGAACTGCAAATTCACAAGTGTTTAAAGTTGTATCACAATTTAGTTTATTATATATTTTTATTATTCTTATTATAATTGTTATTATTTTTATAATTTTTTTTTTTTTTATAATTTAATCTATAAGTAATGATTGATTTTTTTTTTTAATCTAATATATTTATAATGTATACAATAGTATTGTAATAACATGTATCATAGCTCTACCAAAAAGGAAAATAGAGCTTTGATATTTGGCCTTATCAAAATTTTAATGTTATAGGTAGTCCAAACATCACCTAATTGAGTGAAAAGAGGATTGATTTTTTTTTTTAAATCTAATCTATTTATATATATTTATAATGTATACGATAGTATTGTAATAACATTTATCATAGCATGAAAATAGAGTTTTGATATTTGTCTTTATCAAAATTTTAATGTTATAGGTAGTTCAAACATTACTTAATTGAGTCAAAAGAGGATTGAAAACTAGATAAACAAAAATACTGTTTCATTGATAACAAAAAGGCCATAAAAAGATAAGTTTTGACTAGGATTAGGGTGGCTTGGAGGGACCTGCAACATCTCAAGGTTAATGCTTCTTCTCCTCATCTACACACTTATCTTCTTCAATGGTGCACGGATTTGCACTTGTGCCCTAAGAGGTTGAGGTGCCTCTAACATTGAATAGTTCATCATTATTGTCAAGTTCCTGATCTTGTACCTTGAATCCGATATTGAAGGTCACTCAGCAAAAGAATATAAACTTCACTTTAATCTTTCTGATTCTATCCAAGCTCTTCATTTTCCCATCCTCTTTTTCGTCCATTGAAAAATCCACCAGCATTTTAACGATCCAATAGAATTCCATCACCCTAAAGACTTTGGTGTCATGAGATCTAGTAAACCCTTTTTCTTCAACCCAATCCTAGAATTATTTCTGTACTACCTACTTCGGGGTCTCTCTTTTGATTTTTTCTCTACCAACTAGATTGTCCATTTGTTGTTTTGTTTTAAGTGGAATGTGCTTGTCATAAATTAGCTTAGCTTGTTTGGTAGCTCTCTCAACGACCATGCTTTGGGATCTTTGTAAGGATCTCATTTGGACAAGAGGCTTATGTGACCTCCTATGCTTAGATCCTTTCTTATTTGACTTTGACAGATCTTAGGATTTTTCATCAACTATTGCAAGAAGCATGCTTAGGGAGGATGGACTATAAAGAGCATCAAAATCCCTACCACCTCACCATCCCAACACCAAGTCCTCATAAATCCAAAAGGGAACCGACCACCAACATGGGGACCAAAAGGGTCCACATGCTTCTGGTCTCACTCATAAACAACAAGATAAGGAAACATCTACACCAAAAAACTACATAAACAATAGAAGAACTAACCAGAGTAGCTATCGCTACCACACACTGACTACCCTTAAGAATGGAAGCTCACTAAACTAACACTGGATTTCTCACGCCCAGGACTAAATCCTTTGAGCATAAACAGTCTAAGACAATTCCCATGGCCCATTTCACAAACTAGAGAATACCTAAACTTAAAAACGAAGCCACAGGAACCGTAAGTACCTCAAGAGCCTCAAAGCCAAGGATGCATAGTCTCATTCTGAGAATGCTTTGTGGAGAGCCCCTTTCCATCCAGTGCCACACACCTCTTCAATGCTTAAACAAAGGTTTCCCTTCATACTTAGGCTTCCCACCTCGATCAAACGAAAAATCACTCGACCTCAACACCCTTACACTCTTTCCCACAAGAAAATGATCTTAGGGGAGAACTGATGGAGACACTAAGAGAGGCCTCTCCCACAAAGAGACTTGCAAACTCTGGTAGGATGAAAAGCCTCCAAGAATTTCCCACATAGATAATAGACTCATTGACGAGACTCGAGAGAAATTCCCATTGAGAAATGATACCTCTGTCAACCTTCCACAAGTTATAATAGACCTCCTCTATTTGTACCATGATCATCCACTCAAAATGATAATCCTCCAACTTAATGATTCTAAGTGGTGTGTGTTCGACTATCGTCATATGAAAAACCCAACATTGATTACCATTACTCTATAGAAGCATCCTCGTATCGCCCTCATACCCCCAATACGCCCTAGTTCAGAGCCCTTCCATCATTAGTTTGCAAAGGTAGACGGTGACGTATAACCTTCTGCCATTTCTATGTGCACAACACTTACTCCAACCATCATCACTTGACCTTGTGTAGTCTTGAGGTTGGGCAAGGTGGCAATTGGCCCCATCCAAGTGAAATGACCTTTATTATTATTATAATGATTTTTTTTTAATTTAATTAATGATATTACTAAACTAAATTAAAAAAATTAAATTCATTCAAATAAAACTATTTTTTAAATATTAAAAATAAAAATATATTTATAACCACAATAATAAATTAAATAGATATAAATTTTAAAAAAATTAATAAATCTATCTTAATATAAATCTTTAAAAGTGCCTTGTAAATAAACCTAGTAATCCTTAAAGGAGAATATATATTCTCACTTAAATGTACATATAAATAAAACTAAATATTTTGACTTGAATGTAAACCATTTTTTTCTTTTTTTAGTTAAAGATGTGTCTTTAATATTTATATCGTATATTTGGAATTTATACATAGGAAAAGAAAAGAGCAAAGGCTTATCCATATAATAATATTCATTGTATTAATAATTATAATATACGCTATAATGTGACATGCAATTCCTTATTGGATAAATAAGGATGCAAATTAGCGTCAAATAATTGGATAGGCGTTGATGCACATAAACGTCAAACAGTGTACGCAGTTTTATGTTCATGTCCATTCAGAGGAGTTCATTCATTTCAACATGACCATTAACCAATAGAAATGTATTTAATTTTATATGTAATTTTTTTTAACGGGATAGGAACGTTCATAAGATAACATACAGTTTTAATTTTAAAAATATATGTTACTGTCGGATAGTTTCTCGTCTGAAATACATGGTCTTTCACCAAAGCATCTGAGAATTATATGTATTACTTGATGTTGGTTTTGTTTATATGTTTTATTTTTAGTATTTTTCATTGATTTGATTATAAAGTTTATGAAGGTATATATATCTTATCTCCTCTAGATTTGAACCTGTAATTTCTTAAGATGAAACATATGTTCTTAACCATTAAACCCACTATATTTATATTTATATTTAAGAGGAAGATTAATAAATTCATGTTTCAACACGTTTATTATAGTTTTTTAAAATCTAAAAATAATTTAAAAAATTCAAAACTTATACAATAATCAAGAAATACTTTTAGTTGATACAATAACAACTGTGTTAAACAATAGCTTCAGTTGCAATTGTTGGTTGGTTGTAATCTCTCTTTTGCAAATTGTTATATAGTTATCTGATTTTCATATGCCCTCCTTTAATGGCTTATGCAGTGTAGTGTTCATTTCTATGTAAATGTGCTTATAAAGAATCTTTACAAATATTCCCTTTATTTGTTCGTTATATAATTATCTGATTTTCATATGCCTTCCTTTAATGGCTTATGTGGTGTAGTGTTCATTTCTATATAAATGTGCTTATAACGAATCTTTACAAAAATTCCCTTTATTTGTTCAATTAGAAGAAGGAATATGATATATGATATCGTGCAAAAGGTAGTGAAAACATTTATTACAAGAATGGAATTTCCACAAAATTGAAATGAAACCAAACCTTTATTAATAGTGATTGAAATCAAACCAAACCTTTATTAATAGCCAACTTTAAAGAGTAGGTAGAAAGCCATCCATTTAAAATGAAACCAAACCTTTATTAATAATCAACTTTAAGAGTAGGTAGAAAGCCATCCATTTAAAATGAAACCAAACCTTTATTAATAGCCAACTTTAAGAGTAGGTAGAAAGCCATCCATTCAAATTAGTTATTTATTCTTTCAATATTTTTTTTTGAGATAAAAATAGTTTCTTTCATCTAGATGAAGAATTATTTCACAACCATAACTGATATCATTACAAGCCTTATTATAGAAAATCCATGGCAAGGTTTTCTTTACATTTAGGTCATCAATAAATCTTGGAGTCATTGTTCTTGTAATTGATTTATAGAAATGAAGAAATCTAAAAACTTGAGAAAAAACCTTAAATGCTGTGACAAATCCACCTTCAAACTTAATTGAGCTTCGAGCCAACCATATACACCAAAGGGTCAAATACTAGATAGCCTTGAAGGGTTTCATCTCCTTTTTCCCAAACTAAAGTGAAAATCAACCTTCCAAAGATTCATTGTTCCAAAGGTTCCATAGACGTAAATGATCTTCCATATTATTCCAGATTTGTTGAGAGAAGGTGCAAGGTAAAAATAGATGTTTATATGACTCATCACTATTCCAACATAAAAGACCAATTCATGGGCCAATTTTACTATCTCCCACATGAGAACCTTATGTTTTAGTGCTAGCCACATTTGCAATACAGATTTTGGCAGTGCATTCACTTTCCACATATTTTTCCTCCACCAAACCTCTTCCCCCAATCCTGGTACAATTAAGGATTTATACCCAAGTTTAGCAGTGTAAACACCTCCCATCACATTCCCCCCTAGATTAGTTCATATTCATCTTGG
Organism: Picea engelmannii; assembly: GCA_009831015.1. Taxonomy (NCBI): domain Eukaryota; kingdom Viridiplantae; phylum Streptophyta; class Pinopsida; order Pinales; family Pinaceae; genus Picea; species Picea engelmannii. Next base: position 13,202 of record ML867044.1, read on the forward strand.
GTGAGTCTAACATGAGCCCTATGGAGAGTAAAGATGTAGTCTTTCCATTCAACTTCCATATCACCTACCACATTAATCTATTCAGTGTTAAACCATCTATGTACCCAAAGTGTAGTATCCCCTCGTTTGTTAACAATGTTCGAGGTACCTTTCGTAATCAAATGAAGGTTATGGATTACCTATGTAAAAAGAAAAAATCTTTTGTCACAACCCATGATGGCATCTGCACCCACTCTAACTTGGGTGTCCATGCCTACCCTCAAAGAAAAAAAAATTCCAATCACAAGGAAAGCCAAAGCCAACACATTCCATTGGTTTGATACATTTTGCAAGAATTTTCTTTAT
>ML867046.1:0-16243 GCA_009831015.1 Picea engelmannii
TGAGTGGAGAAATGTAAGGCTCGGTTGTAAGCATGATGTACATAGGGTATATGTTCATCCCATAACTTGGGATGCTTTCTGCAGTAGCCTCGAAGAAAAAGTACAACTATTCGGTTTACAACCTTTGTTTGTTCATCAGTCTGTGGATGAAAAGCAATGCTCCTCTTCAAATTGGTGTCCATCATTCTCCACAAGCTTGTCCAAAAATCCCCAAGGAATCGAGTATATCAATCTGAGATAATGGATGTGGGTAACCCAAAGTGAACCCAAACATATTGAAAGAAGAGAATAGTAGTCTACTCAGCAGTGATCTACTTTTTACATGGCATTAAGATACACATCTTGCTGAACCTATCCACTACAACATACAAATAGTCATGAACTCCTTTCGACATTGGTAATCCCACAACAAAATCCATGGAGATACTTTCCCATGGATGGGATGGAACATGTAGTGGTGAGTATAGCCCTAGCTTTCTATTAGTGGGATTACAAGTAGAACACATCACACACCCCTTTACATATTTATTCACAATTGTTTTCATTTGAGGCTAGTAACAAAACCTTTGCAAATGAGCCATAGTTTTTCCTACCCCAAAATGCCCAGACACAAGAGAAGTGTGAGCTTCTTGTATTACATGGACTCGTTCACTTCTAGGAATACATAGCTTTCCAATATGGTAGAGCAATTTTCCCTGCAAACAATAGTTCTCTACCTATGCACCATGGTTTATCTTCTCGTATACTTCTTTAAAATCTTCATCAATGGCATATTGTTCCACATAGATATCATGAGATAAAGAAGTATTCTTCAAAATAATAGAAGCAACAATAGGAGGTCTAGAAAGCATATCAACTACCTTGTTACTTGTACCCTTTTTGTACTTGATTACCAAATGAAATTGTTGTAGGAAACCCATACATATGCAATGTTGAGATTGTTGTAGTTTGGTTTGTGCTTGGATATACTGTAAGGGTTGGTGATATGTATGTATGATTGTCTCCTTCCCTAACAATTAGTGCTTCCATTTCTTTCTACTTTGAACTAATGCAAACCACTCTTTATCATATGTAGGATAGTTAACAACAACTTGGTTAAAATTTTTAGAGTGGTAATAGATAGGCTTATGATATTGTATCAATACTGCACCCATGGCATATCCGCTGGCATCTGTCTCGATCTCAAAGGGTTGTTTAATATTCGATAGTGCTAATACTGGTGCAGTACTGATCTTTTTCTTCAAAGTGTCGAAATGTTTTTGTTGCTTTCATCCCCATTGAAAAATGTTCTTCACACTCGTTAAGGCATGCAAAGGAGCTGCTATAAAGGAGAAGTTTGAAATGAACCTCCTCCAATTCTGGACTACACCTAAGAAGCTCTATATCTTAGTTACACTTTTGGGATCAGGGCAATTTACAATTACATCAATCTTTGAAGGATCAATTTTTAATTGTTCTCCTCCTACAATATGACCTAAGTACACAAGTGCAGTCTTACCAAATTCACATTTGGAAAATTTTACATACAACTTTTCCCTTTGCAAATTATCCAATACTTGCTTTACATGCCTCACATGTTCATCCCAAGTCCTGCTAAAAATAAGAATGTCGTATAAATATACAATCACAAAATTATCTAGAAAAGGCCTAAATACATCTTTCATCAGACATATGAAGGTTGACGAAACATTAAAAATCCCAAATGACATAACTAACCACTCAAACAATCCCTATTTGGTTTTATAGGTAGTCTTCCCTGCATCCTGTTCTGCAACCCTGATCTGATGGTATTCACTGTGCAAATCAAACTTAGTGAAATAAACAAAATTATTTAACTGATCAGGCAAATCATCTATATGAGGAAGAGGGTATCGAATTTTCATCGTGATTTTATTTAAGGCTCAATAATCAACACACATTCCCCATGTGCCATATTCGGTACCATCACGATCAGAGAACCACAAGGAGATGAACTAGGCCTGATGACCCCTTGATGCAATAAGCCTTGTACCCACTTCTTGATCTCTATCATCTCTACAACTGACATCCTATACATGCCCACATTAGGAAGAGGAGAATCATGTTGAAGATGTATCTCATCTTGGATTTCCCTCTTAGGAGGTAATCCATCTCGTTCCTAGAAAATATCACCATACTTAGAAACAATATCAATTAATTCTTTCTTATGAGAAGGGTCACATCCTTGGAAAGTGTTGGATGTTCCAACATCTTTCTCCCTTGCGACCATGAGTACATATCTATTATTAGTGTTTATGAGTCTCTTCATTTGACCTGCACTAACAAGTGTTGTCTTTACCCTCATGCTGTGATCTCTAACAGTATATTCCACTCCCCCCTTAGTAAGGTGGTATTTTTTCTCATGACGAAATAAGACCACTTTTCTATCATAAAGATAAGGACTCCCAAACACTATGCCACATATATCAAGTGATACAACATCCAAACCCACTTCATCAATCAACTTTGAAGCAATAGAAAATCTGACCCTACATTGTTTGGTGACAGTAATTTTTTCTTTATCACATACCCAACCAAGAGGATAAGGCTTCGGATGTGGTTTTGTTTCAAGACCTATCGTTTTGACAAGTGATTCAGATATCAAGTTTACTTGGGAACCCAGATCAAATAATGTATTTATCTTAGTTAGTTTAGATACAACTCTTATATGAAATAACTCATTCCTCTTTTGTTCATCATCATGAGATTCATTATTGGAATTTGAACTAGCATGAAGGGAATATTTACCTTGTACTCCAACCGCTGTGATATTTCCTTCATCCCCTGAATTGGAACCAAGATCTTGTTGCACTGTAGCAACAATTTTTGTCTTCCCCTTTCCACCGAACTGTTTCGGTCTCTTATCTGGATGTAGTTTCCAATAGTGTTCATCATTGTGACCACTTTTCTTGCAATGAGTACAAGATGGATTTCCTTCTTCTCTCTTTACTGTGGTGGTCTTCTTGTCCTTCCTTTTGAACTTTTTAAATGGCTTATGTGGGAGATTGGAAGGTTTCTTTGTGGGATCTTCTTGAATATGCTTTCCCCTGTTCTCAAGGTGAGTGGCTTGCACACAAACTTCGTCAAGACTGGTGGGGTTAAACAATAGAAAAGTATGACAAATATAACTGTGAAGTGTGACAATATACTTCATTAAAGTTTCATAAAAATCCAAAGGAATGTTTAATGAAAGATCTTTATTCCTAAATTCTTCTATGAAACTTTGTACAGTTTGACCTTTACTTTGTCTTAAAGTTTTCCATTCCATCATTGCTTTATGTAAATAACCCAATGGATAAAATTGCTTCCTTATCACTAATTTAAATTCTGACCATGAGGAAAGAATATTACCATGCTTTTGTCCTGAAGTTTTCTCTCCCACCATACGAGGGTGTTGCCTTCCAATCGAAGAGAAGCCAATTGTACTTTAACTTTCTCTTCATCAATCTGTTGAACATGACAATATACTTCAACCCATCGGATCCAATTATCTATCTTTTCACAATTAACATCTCCATTAAACATAGGTAAAGAAAATTTTACATCAAGCTTTAATAATGGTTTCTTAAAAGAGGCTTTATGGCTAGAATGACGAGAATGATGAGAGTGCTTAGAGGAAGAAGAACTAGAACTTGATGGTGAAGATGGAGGCTCAAGAGGGTCTCCTCGAGCCCCTTGATTTACTGAAGCACATCATCATCTTTTGCTTCCTTTTTCTTCCCTTTCTTCTTCATCCTCTTCTCGTAGTCTCCATTGACTCATTTGACCATTTCTGACATGCGATAAAAGACCATATGGAAGTTTTTCTCCTGTTCATCACGCTTGACCTCTTCTGCCATTTTCTTCCTTCATGATGCACAACCAACTTCGGGATTGAAATTCTTAAGATTTTCTTCACCCTGCTTATGCTTGGCCCTAGTAAGCATTCACACTCAACAATTCATGTCAAATATGACTGCTCTGATACCAACATGATCTGAGATATTTTCATTGAAGTGACCTATAAATGATTGTATTAAATGAACATAAATTAAAGTGCACCATTAAAGAAGGAAAATATCAATAATGAAGAGACATAAGCATCAAATCTGGACACAAAACTTGATAATGGAGTTTGTCCCTAGTGGACTACGTCTCTGGGTCCTACTCTCAAATGGGTAGTCCTTTTTATTAACTTAGCAAAAGAATTTGGCAAAATACATAAGTATACCTCATTCTGGAATCAAGATGTAAAATTTTTGCTCAGATCATAAAAAAAATAACACCATTGAATTCGTGGCATCGAATTACCCAAAAATGACTATCTTCATGCTTCAATCCGACTCTAGCACTCCCAGGCCCAAGAGAAACTTTGTCTCAGTTTCTATGCCCTGCAATCTTCAATTAATGCCAATAAAATGCCTCGTAAGGCATGTTTGTTGTACCCTCATGCGCCTCCCATTCAACACTGAGTGGATTTAAAATTTAATTAATATTTCGGGCATTGTAAACAACATAGGCCGTTTGGCCTAGTGGTTGGTGGAGCATTTGTTAAGGCTTAGATAAAGGCGGAGGTCCCAGGGTCAAGCCTGTGAGCCTCCCCTTTTGGGTTGTTGGTTATAACTTATATATATATATATATTAATAGATGGTGGTTCTTCCAATATTAGCAGTGGTTTACATATGACCTTTGAGTGCCAGATTTGGTGAGGTTCCGTTGAATTTAGCAGACCCGCCAATCCCTTTTTTTATTTTTGGAATTTCGTTCTCGGACCCTCATTAGGCATTTGCCACTACCACGTGGTATCCCATGACTGGGCCATGTGACAGCCATGCATTGGGCCACATAAAACAACTGTATAGTCACCCGCCATATTAGGGTATGGTTTTTCACCTCATCCTACCATGTCACCTGCCATGTGGCTATACAAACTGCCACATAGCACATTTTTACTAATCCATGAATGACCCGAAAATGCCAAAAATGAGTGACACGTGGTAGCCTCTGGTGTTGCCACATCACCATGATGATGTCAACATGACATGTGTCTCCTCATATGTGTGTCATGTACATTGTATAGATACTAACGTCATCCGTACTGATGCTAACATTAGCAGTACATATGTTGACTGATCCCCTGTTAATTGGGCTAGGTTGACCAAACCTTGACCACGAATATCTTTCTATCCATAACTCCATTCGATGAGCCATTTTCATCGTTGGGAAGCTTGCAAAATTCTCTTCATGATGATGCCACTTTCACTGAGTTTTGAGGACTTTGAGTATTTTCCCTTTCTCTGTCTGCTTAGGCCATTTTGATTTTCATGAGTTGCTTCTGTGAGTTCTGATCTGTCCTTAGTATTCTCTGGATCCTTTTTGGATCAGTCTTTATGGCAGTGGTTTTCTTAGGATGAACTGGGAAAAGTTTTTGTCTTATAGGTTTAACGTCAGGGTAATTCATTATCTCATGTACAACAATTGATGGATCGATCCCTGACATTTCTTCGTAACTCCAAGCAAAGATGTTGCAGAATTCTTTGAACAAGGAGGTATAACTTTCAACTTCTTTAGATGAACAATTTTCACCTATATGGATGTTTTCCACAATACCTTCTTTGATTTATATGTTGGCAGTAATTGTAGAAGATATGTTTCCCACATTCCCCTTGGAGATGGTATTCTGAGTGAGTATTGAAGATTGGGGATAGTCGACGATATCACTAGGAAAGATAGAAGATATATCTTTCTCAATGTCATCCAAACTTGAAAGAAATGACGAACGATGGTGGTTTTCATCCCACGATGCCTCCTCAATGTTAATCATTCCCATAATAGATTCATCTGATGGAAAAATCTGTAGGATGTAAATGAAAGTACAGGATAGGGACGTTAACCAAGATGGTAACAAGTAAGTTGTGGACTCCAGCAGATGTTGAGCATTTGGTGAAGGAGAGGCAGACTGGATGGCATCGTATTCAGCCTCTGTAGGACTAAGTGGCATGGTGTCAGCTAGTGCATCAAATTATAAAGGACTAGGCACGATCCATGGATCAGATGATTCATGGGATTGATGGGACATAGTCGAGATCATATTGATCATTGCGATATGTTGTGAAGTGGGAGGAAGCAGTGTAGGAAAGGTACCCATAAATGAAGAGTCTTTTAGAAGACCTACTCCAACACTTTCGTAAGTGATCTTGGAATCTCCTAGAAAAGGAATGTTGTTAGCTATGGGAGTGTGAGCATCGGGGGTGTAATAATATAACTGATCGATGGTCACAATTTTACCTTGATGGGGAAATTGGACCCAGCAAAACATCGAAGAAGCGACGACAGTCATGTCATAAAACCAACTTCTTCCTCAACATCTACTGAAACAGTCTTTCCCCCCAATTGAAAAACTAAGGACTGTAATAGTCCATGAGGATAGAATCCTCTCCCATCAAATGATTGTAACACAGTAGCGGATTGATTTAGATCATGCGATTTCAACCCTTTCCAACAAGCCAACAACATGACACATGTGGAAGCTCTCTCATCCAAGATCGTGTGATGAATATGTTGATTGTGGACGACAACATCGATCTGAAAAGAAAGATGGTGAGAGAGTCATGATTTAAAATTATCGAGGTTAAACGTGATATTATTATATGACTCAGGATATATTGCTCTGATGGCTACCAAGAGAGTTATATGTTAACTAGAGCAATGTTGTAGAACTTTGAGAGTTGACATAACACATCGTGCTTGGGCAAAATCTTCAATGGTGTTGTATTTTTTAGCAACATGTGAATTAGGATTAAAAGTTGACTTTCGAATTGTGCTCTTAGGTGGACATAAGATAGAGTCTTCTCAATTTGGAGTGGCCTAGATGGTGGAGTAACAACGGTGGACAATGGATCTGTTGTAGTACCATTAGTTACTTTTTCCTTATCAGGTTTATCCAGAGGTGTGTCATATGTCATAGTACAAGTGGTAAAATATATCCCATTAAGCATGTAAATGTGTGCACTCGATGAATCTTCCTCACTGGGAGGATGATTTGGATTGCCTCCTGCTGAAGGTGTAGGAGCTTGTGCAACTAGTGACTGTTGTTGTGGAAAAGGTTGTGTCAACACAACGGGTTGGGAATTTCCTTTAAAAAAAAATTCAACTTCATTGCGATGAGGACAATCTTGTGTGTAGTGATTGTCACCACAAATGAGACATGGAAATTTTGGTTTTCGCTATGGTTGTTTCTCAATAGCAAGTGGTTGAGTTGGTGTTTTTGGATTTTCATTCTGATTATTGTTTTTGTTTGGTTTATTTTTCATTTTCTTATTCCCCCTTGACTATGGCAGAGAAGTAGATTGAACTACATTCACCTCAGATATTTGAGTTGGGTGGAGGTGGATGAGAGTGAATTCGATCTGGTAGTGGGGGAAACAACTAAGCAATTATCCATGCCAGTCGACTATGAGTTGGATTGGGTTTTGACGAAACTGATAACTCCATCTGTGTGAACAATGGAGGATGGTTTTGATGGATCGGTTGATGTACAGGGAGCGTTCAGAGTCAATTCATACAAAGTACCATATTGGGAATAAAACAAGTCCATATACTAGGCACAAGAAATGGATTCATTTATGGTAACGACACCACCCATGGCTACGTCATGAGAAATCAAAGGTAAAAGAGATTTAGTGAACCATTCAATCAGTAATTAGTCAGTAATGGTTTCTTTGATCAACCTTCGTCCTCATCTCCACTCATGAATATGATCAGAGATATGTATGGAGTTGGTTTGATGAAGGGAGGTCAAGAGGTCTGTACCAGTCTCGTAACAAATAAGTAATTGAAAGTGTGTGATAAAATCCATGGCAAGGGAATTAAAATCTTGAAAAGTGTCACGTTGTATCTCAATATACCATTTGATTGTTGAACCCATAAGTGTGCATTGGAAAATACATAACTTGATAGAATCATCCATTGGTGAATTTGATGATCACCATAGATGAAAAGTCATAACATGGTTGTTAGGGTCTTTGCTAGGTTTATCGTCAAATTTTGGGATGTCAGAAGGTAATTTAGCAGGAATAAATGGCCAAAAAGCATAATGTAATATGGGATCATTTGTCAATGTTGATAGATACAGTAGATATAGAGTGGCTAAGAATGGTAATTGTCGATTGACCTGAGAATGATACTAGTGTGGCATAGGGACACCCGTAGGGCTGTAAACTAGTTAAGGTGGATAGTTGTAGCCATCAAGCACTCCCATGTACTAATGTTTTTGACCAACAAAGGTGGGATGCATATGTTTAGGAACGTTCATGAAAGGAAAAGGGAAACCCATTTGGCCTTGGGGAGGATAACTAGTGTAACCTATGGGAGGATAGTTCACTTGATTAGCTTGAGGTGGATAACCATTTTTCCCTTGAGGAGGGTAAATATGTTTTCCTTGAGGAGGGTAAGGATTTGGCCCTTGGGGAGGATAAGATTGTTGACCTTGCAGACCCCAAGTGGGATTTGAGACCCCCAAGAAAGTTTGTCCAAAATGTAATCTAGAAGGATTGGGATTCGATATTCCTCCTTTCGAGTTGGGGTTTGATGGCCCTCCCTGGTATGGTTTATGAAACATACCTCTTTGGGGTGGTCCCCAAGATTGTGTGGGGTTTCTTGTGAAGAAGGTTGTCCCCCTACCATTGGTTGGGTAATAACTAGGGTTTGACCGATGGAAGGGGGTTTCCCCCCCAGTCATCACATGTATGTGTAAGGATGGTTGTCCCCCGGTAGGGATGTGTCCACTAGACAGTGGTTGCCGCCCAATCGATATTTGTCCCGCAATTGAGTTTGTGTGTGTGACAGTGTTCTTCATTTCGTGATGCAAAGGTGTCCCAATATGGTTTTGTGGAATATAAGGAGTTGTGGGTTGAAGAGGTATGGTAGGAGTAACCATCAAGGTACTTTGCACATGACTAGGTAACATGATTCCTGTGTCACTTTGAAATTATACTAAGGTGGTAGCAATATTGACTATTTATTCGATGGGATGGTCGATAGTTTGACCTGACGGTCCTGCCTCCGTACCAATGGAGGTAGGAGGGTCAAAATGTGGTCGGATAAAATTAAATTGTTCATAAAGGTCACATCCCAATGGAGTTCTTCATAAAGAACAAACAAGAGTTTGTTGCGGATTTACCATTTTAGTAGAACGGAGAGGGGTCTTGTATTCATTATTAAAATTTGGTTGTATTGGTTCCATATTGAACCGATTGTATGGCCTTGACGGTAAGTGAGGGTAATATTCTACTATAATGTTACCCGAGGAATCCAATCTAACAAGGAGTGGATCAAGAAGTACTTGCAAGGTGGGGTTTATTGGAAGGGTGCCTTCCTCAACTGTAACCAAGGCTCTCTCGGGATTTTGTATCACGGGAGTAGAAACACTTTGAGTGTCTGAATGGTTCTCAACCTCTTCATGGTAAGTGTATTTAGGTGAGTTAGGAGGTAAGGGTTTGTAGCCTTCTGGAGGAAACCCTTGCATCCTACGTGTTCTATGAAGACCTTTATCATCTAGATTCTCAATTTTGAAACACAATAAAGTAAACAAACAACTCTCGCTAAAAAATCTAGAAAACTAACAAGAAAACAATGCCTTCTCTCAATGAATGTGCTAGTTGGTGATGAAATACAACATTACGTGATCAAAGTGAGAAGGGGCTAGGATATGGGTGGGTGGATCAATTATGTTGGAGACCTACTTAATGGACTTACACCTTGGTGCAAGATTCCTCACGGTTTTACCTGTGGATTACCCTCTAAGGAGCTCGAGTGAGTTTGACCAATGTTTGTTTCAGGTACATCGAAGAATTCCCTTCACCGTCACCTTGTGTAAGGACCCTAAATATTGTGGCTACTAAGAATACCAACTCACATTCAACCTTTGGGTGGGTACAATAGACATTTGAGTTCAAACATATGCGTAGGTACGGTCGAAAATTGAGTCTAAACATATGGACAGGATATCAAGTCCAAAATCCTTCAAGATAACTGAGGATAAGTGGACCGATAAAATCCAAAGGACCCCAAATGGATTCAGAATTCATGAAGCTCTGAGACAAAATGAAGTCAGCTGAATCTCAAGAAGAACCCCCAATATATGATCTGACTACTACGAACAAATAAGCGTCAAAGGGATAATCTTTGCTTCTCTCTCGAATGCGACCTCGTGCGTAACCCCTGTGTGAGAGGGGGATCCCAACTATGCTTATATGAAAATTGGATTTACTCTCCCTATCGCAAGATTTTGAGTTTGTCTTGGATGATTTGGAGAGTTATTCTCACAACCTATTCCAAAGCTCTAGTCCTAATCTATTGTTGGTGTAAAGATCTTAAAAATAATAAGTTTCTAGATTGATTTTAATTATCATTTATTTTAGTGGATATTCTTTACACAAAGGTGAATGATAGTGAAATTGATGATGTTTGATACTTGACTCCAAGAAAGATAAAAAGAATGTGATGCAAATTTTCTTTTCAATGAACTTCTAACTATGGGAAGGATACTAGTTTCTTTTTTCGTTCACTAACAAGAACTTAAGAATGCAAAAATTTCATACAATTTCATTCTCAACAAGAATCCAAACAATTTTCTAATTATAAAGAAAACCTTTTCAAAATCCAAAAACCAATACAAAAAGTGTTTCTTTGTTTGATTTTAAATGTAAATTGAATAATTATTCTAATTCTTCTTGTTTCACTATGAAAAATGACTTCACTACTGTGACTTTGGAAAAGAGGAAGCAAAATCACACCAACAAAGACACTCTCATCAATTGATAAGAGACTAAAAGAAGCACAAACTATCTATTCAAAGAAAAAGCAACAAAAACACAAAGAATCACACTTAAAAATATTCCAGAAATTAGTAAGGGATCAAAGACCAAGTAAATGGTACTAGATCAATGACTTTCCTTATGAACAAAAAGAGCAGCAAAAAGGACCCAAGTTTGAGGAAAAACAATCATTTTTGCGATAAGGAAAGACAACACAAAACCCAGTCAAAGACTAAAAACTGAAAAGAAGAAAGTTGTTAGTCAAACATAAGACAAGATCTGATAGAAAAGGATCTGAACTATAAAAAAATACCCAAGAACTACACCCAACAAACAAATAGTCTGCAACTTTTCAATGCAAGAAAAATTGGTGCTCTGGTAGTAACAACACCAGAGTGCTACAATGCTCCCTAATACACTCTAGGTGAGCATTGATCAAGCTATCAATGCTCTGACTTAAATTGGAGAGGGTGCTAGTTCTAAGAAAAGCTTTGGAAAAACCCAGAAAATTCAAAAACTCAGGAAAGTTCATTCAGAGACTCTGTAAGACAACTTTAGAAAAGATAAAATATGTAAATATGGACCAAATCAGCAAGAAAGATCTGAATATAGGAAAAATGAAATGACAAACCAACGAAAGAACCAAAACTGAAAGCTTCTCTCCCTAGTGTAGTCGCCAATTTCTGTTATGGAATAATTCCGCTGCGGATAGGTGAATATTCCATTGGATTATAGACCCCTAATACCAAGACATAAAAACACAAATGGACACTGACAACCCTTTGAATTCAATTTAACTAATCAAAAAAGAGAGAGGGAGAAAAAGTGTGATGCACCTTGTTTCAAAGTTTTACCTCGTTGTTTCCAATTCGAGTTCGATCTTCAAAATCCATAGCACAACTTGGCACCTGCAATGCAATGGACATCAAATAGAAACAAAGAACTCCTAATCTATGAGATTAGATTAAACAAATCCATATAGGACAATAGACAAGCACATGCAAGAATACACAAACTTGAAGGGAACATGCCAAGTATATTGATGAGAACTTTTAAAGAGATACTTACAATCATGGACGGTATTGCAACAACCTCTCCAAGTCCTCCTTGTCCAACCCCTTGCTCAAAAGATCCACGATCAAAATGACAATGATTTTGCTAACTATTTTCCCTCTTTTTCACCATGAGAATGCCTCCATTTATAGGCTTTGGAAGGCTGAACCACCTTGGTTATATTTGGGATTAGTTGAGGATATAACTCCATCAGTTGTGGTATCTACCTTAGATTCAACCTAAGGATTAGATTCAAGCCAAACCAACTCGAATCATCCCTAGTTTTCCTTAGAGAAAAAGGGATTCCTTCCCAAGATTTTCTCAATCAATAGACTCTCCTTTAAAATGGGAAGCATGGAACTACAAGGCTTCCTTATAGATAGATAGAGAGTGATAGTGCCACCTACATATGAGAAAGGGAGCGTTGATCTTCCAAATTTTTTCAAGATGACCAATTCTCATAGAAAAGCACTTTGTTTCATATATCAAATGACGTTGATTATTCTTCTAACATGTTTTTAGGGGTCATATCAAGTGTTCTCGTGGTGTCATTCGCGATGGAACACTTATGTGATGAAAATGTGACATACGACACTTGCGACAAAAGAGTGACACTTACGACACTGAGAATGTGACATTATCAAAGTGAGGAATTTTGATGCGTAACACCCACTAGTATTAATCCTGATCCTTATTTATTGCATCTTCTTCTGTCTTTGCTCCACCTCTAGTAACTATGTTAATCTTCTCCCCATCCTCTTCCTTGTTTTCCAAAGCAATCCATTGCACGTTCTGATTTTTATGGTTCCTCTTGTCTTGTATTTTTATTAACAATGTCGGGCAATCTTCTCTCTCATGGTCTGATGCACGACAATACATACATGTCACTAGTGGTTGTGGATAGTCACTTGCATGGTGCCCTAGTTTCTGACAGTTATGACAAACTACTGGTCCTCGACCTCCTCCTCTAAATCCTCCTCTGTTGCCCTGATTATATCCATGCAATGTATTATACTAAGGTCCCTGATTGTACTGCAACTGCACATTATTATAATGTGATGGTGTTACATACTGCTGTGCATTTTTATTATACTGCGGTGGTGCTCCAAACTATTGTGCATTGTTGTACTATGGTTGTGGTTGAAACTACTGCACACTATTATATTATGGATGGTGTGCGTTTTTATACTTCAATTGATGCACAGGTTGTGTTTTCATTAACTCAACCTGCACCCTATATGTATCTAATGTCCTCTCCTTCATTATCTCCAAGGTTTTGGAATCCTTGTCTTCGTGTCCAACTAACTTACAAAAACTACAAAATGTACTCATCAGTATTGTCTGATACTTTTGCATCATGGGAAAATGATAGGGTTCATTCCCATGTGTTTTGCATATCTCACACCATGGTCCTCCCGAAGATAAAGGATTTGGAATACCTACTCCTAGATACTGCGCAAATAATGGGCACTCGTTCTTATGATGACCTTTTGTTTTGCATAATGTACACCAAACATATTCTCTTTTCTCCTTACCTTTATTCTGATTCAAATGAAATGTTAAGTTCTTCATATCTTGTCTCATCTCTTCCACAACTGGATCTGTCTACTTATATTAATTTTCCTCTAACTGTAAGGCTACTTGCGAAGCCTCAGCCTGGCTCTGGAATTTTTGCTGCCTCAAAGGATACTTCAAGTGTGGAAATAAAGAGTTAACAAACAAATTTCTATGTTGCATATCAATAATAGGGTACTTCAACTTACCTTTTAGTTTTCTGAACTTTTGGTCCACTTCCCACACCGATTCTCCTGGATTCTACTTAATCTCTATCATCATTCATGAACTGATCCTATCATTTGTACTTAGTCTTGGGAAAGCCATGAATTCTCAATTGAAGTCATGTAAATTTATTTAGGAAAAAAATGTTTTTAATACATTACTTATATTATTATTATTTTTCATTTTTTTCAACATGTAGGTGGTATATCATGTTGTATATTAGTATGTAGAATTTGGTCCATTTATTTCTAAAGATATTTTCCATTTTCATTTCTTTTTGTTATAAGTTCCCTCTAATTGATATGAAAGTTTATGTTTTTTGTAAATATTCTACCATGATATTTTTGTGTTAATTATTTTCAATGATGCACATATGAAAATTATTGGAATGGTGTTGTCACTATTGGAAAATTGATTGTCATTGATGTCAACCCTAGAAGAAGCCCCAAATAAAGTTTGGAAGCCTCTAGAAGTGATGGGTGTATTTGAAGAAGTCTCCAAAGTGGTCCTCTTATGGCATAGTTTTAAGCATTGCCCTGATGGGAAGATGCTTTGAAGAAGTCTACATGATTAGGGGATCAAATTTTGCTCAAAAATTCAAGGTGCTCGGAATCGCTTCAAATCGAATGAGAGCTTAGGCCTCATCATTGCGAACCCAACCCAACTCATTTGGGTTCAAATGAACGTCGGGAGTGAGAGATATCGCGATCTATTCGAATCGTCAAATAGGTAAAAAAAGGATGCTGACTGTGCAGTCTGTACAATGCATACAGGCTGACATGGCAGAGGTCATACAGTTGATGTGGCATGATGTACGCTGATAGGGAAACTGGTGATGTGGCAATCATCTATTGGCAGATGGGGTCGAATCGCAATGCGACACGTGGCATTTATTTAACAAATGGTGTGGTGCCACGTGGCCCAGTCATGGGCTGCCATGTGGCACCATTGTATTGGTTATTGGTTCAAAACTATATGGAGTTTGTGGGATTCAAACCTCGGACCTCCCCATCGGTCAAGCCTTTGCAAAGTCCGCCCTGCCAATGGGCCACGCATTGTTCCTTGTTAACTATATGTGTTAAAATATATTTGAATTAAAGTAATGTTACATATGGTGGGGGGTCAGGCCAGGGGATTATCCCCAACCCGTGGTTCTATTGTTTATAAATATGACCATTACCATATTATATGTGCGGGAGTTGGTATTGCAAATAGAGCCTAGCTCTAGTTTCACATGTGACCATAGTTCCAACGCGTGTGGGTTTATGTATGGCAAATGGTTGAGCCTCTGGTCACATGACCTATGGCATGTGACCTTGTGATGGAGCACATGGAGAAGTTGTGTTTAAAACTTCGCCCTTTTATATTTGCGCGAGGTCACATGACCCACATGTGCCCACAAGTTTGACGGTTAGGGGCTGGCATGCCCATAACCGTCCTACAGTTCGCACCGTTGGCACAGTTGCATTCGGTGCCAGGTTTTTGCGCTTAAATAAGCGTGTGTGCTAGGTTGAATGTACAAGGGTGCGTTTTGTAGATGCAGAGACAACAAGCTTGAAGGGGGGACTTCCAGGAAGCCTATCTTCTTCATGTTTTGGCCAAACGAGGTGCCGAAAAAGCCCAGCTAGGGGTTTTTGGACGTTCTGGAGCCATTGGAGCAGTCTATTTGGCAGTTTGAGCATTTTAAATCACATTTTTTTATCACTTTGAGAAAATAATACAAATGATCCATTGGAAGCTGGACCAGGAGATGTAGCCCAAGAGAGGAGTGAACTCCTTTATCATTTGTTGTGTTATGTGTTTTCTGTTCATTGATTATGATGTTATTTATATGCATCTTGAATGAGTAAATCCTATTAATAATGTGTTTAAAAGTTGATCCATTTTCTTTTAACACATAAATTTTACTTGCAAATATTTTCAAGATTACAAGTCTTCTTCATTTTTAGATCAAGTTGGTATCAGAGCATAGGTTTTTGAAGACTTGATTATTTGCAAGTGTTTTGTTTCTGATGCTCACAAGGTTGAAACTCACAAGAGGAGAAGGTCAACTTGTGGAGCCAAGTTCTCATCCTTCAAGGAGGAAGCATATACAATCACCGCAAGTTTTAAGGAGGCATTCACCAAGTATGGCTCATGAAGAAAGTCATGAACATGTTCCTGCAGAAGATGAAGATCTCAGAAAGTATTTCATGGAAATGAGAGAGACGATGAAGATCTTGATGGAAAGGAATGTAGGGTTGCAAGGTGAAGGCTCCAACCCTTCAAAGCATAAGGGAGACAATGGTGATAAAACTCCAAATGGAAATGGAGGGAATGGTGCCTCTCCACCACCCTCTCCTCCATATTCTTCTTCTTCATCTTCTACCAATTCAAGACCTCTTCTGAATTCTCCAAGAAGACATGGTAAAACTCCTTCACAAATTCCTTCATTAAAGCTTGATATTAAATTTGAATTGCCAATATAGAATGGAGAAGTTAATGCTGAGAAATTAGATAATTGGATACATCAGATTGAGGTATAGTGTAGGATACAAAAAATTCAAGATGATGAAACCAAAATTCAACTTGCTTCTTTAAGATTGGATAGTGCAAC
>WSFP011433898.1:0-21322 GCA_009831015.1 Picea engelmannii
ACCTAAATTTTACACCATCACATTGAGAGGTATGGTGAGAAAACCTCAGACTAGATGCTCAAAGGGGGTTCTTTATCTCTTTCCTACAATTTCATCGTCTTGTGGATATAGAACCCAAAAAGCTTGTGCCCACTTGGCGCAATTTTCGAAAGGAGAAAGAAGCGATTTTAAAAAGGTTAGACATATTCTTGATTTTGGAGGATTTATTTTCAACGGGTTTCCTACTCTCCTCTTCATTATCCGATGGGGGAATCTTGAACCATCGGCTCATCACCCTTAGGATGAAGAGTGGAATGGCCTCTACCTCGACCCCTATAATATTCAACCAGGTATGGTTGGAGGAGGTAGACCTCTAGGATTTAGTTAAAAATACGTGGATAAAGCTAAGCCCTTTAGAACCTCATTCAATGATGAAATAGTTTGCAGACAACCTGGAAATAATAAAAGTGCCACTAAAAATTGGCTTCCTGGATATAGAGCTCGAAAACAACGAAAACTAAAGGAATGTGAAGAAAAATTAGATGACTTCTACCAAAAAATGGATGAAGTCTAAGTTAAGCTCAACTAAAGGATGTAAAGGGATTAGAAGAAACAAGAAACTCCCTTCTAGAAGAGGAAGAACGAACTTGGGGAATTTGAAGTAGATCATTGTGGTTGAAAGAAGGTGACAATAACACCAAATTCTTCCATTAGTATGCAAACTACAGGAAAAGCCTCAACACCATTTGGGAGATTGAAAATGACGAAGGTAGACTGGTGAAATCCTTTGAAGAAAAATCTAAGGTCAGAGACAAACACTTCTAGAACCTATTCAAAGCCCCTAAAGGATGCCCCATTCTGGATATCCTACAGGTGGCCTCAAAATTTCACTTAGTAATTACGAAAGATATGAATCAATACCTTGAAGAGGAAGTTATTGAATCAAAGGTTCTTGAAGCCCTCTCCTCTACGCAACGAGGGAAAATCTCGGGTCTTAATGGGTTTACGGTTGAATTTTTTCAAATCTTCATTGATATATTGAAACATGACATCCTCCTGGTGGTTAGAGAATCCCAAAGGTTCGGGAAGATGCTTGGGTCCCTTAATGCCACCTTTCTATGCCTAATTCCACAAAAACATGAAGGTACTTCCTTTGGGGACTACAAACCCATATCCTGTTGTAAAGTGATATACAAGCTATTGACCAAAATAATTGTGCGGCATATGAAACTGATCTTAAGTGAAATTATAGTGGAAGAAGAATTCAGTTTTCTCCATAATAGACAAATCCATGATGTGGTCTTGGTAGCACAAGAATTTTTCTACTCAGTAAATCCTTGAAGGCTAAAGAAACCATTCTGAAGTTGGACCTCTCCAAATCCTATGACAGAGTCAACTAGACCTTTCTCAAGTTGGGCCTCCTACAACTAGGCAAGTCCCTTCAGGTGGTGAACTAGATAATGGGTTGTATCCAATCAACATCCTTTGTTGTCTTAATTAACAGAGCTCCCTCAAGATTCTTTAAAGCGCCCTAAGGACTGAGACAAGGATTCCTCTTTTCCCCTCTCCTATTCCTCATCATTACTGAGGTGCTAAGAAAATTGCTCCATGAGGCCAAGACCTCAGGCTCGATCAGGGGGGTCAAGGTATCAACGATAGAAGTTATTTCTCATATCCTCTTTGTCGATGACATTTTCTGTAGCATTTTCGGTTCGAAAAGGGACATTTCCACTCTCAAGGGAATTTTGGACCTTTTCTGCGCAACCACATGAATGGTGATAAATTTTGAAAAATCATGCCTCATATTCAAATTGAATTGAGAATATCCATATGGGTTAACAAAATTCTCTCCAGGGGTGGAAGATTGGTGCTTCTTAATTCAGTCCTTCAAAGCATCCCAGTTTATTCGTGTTCTATAGTGGTTATACTTAAAGGAATTCTTATGAAGATACATAACATAAGTTTCCAGTATTTGTGGTTGGGCCAACGTAAGATGAGAGGGATCCATCTAGCTAAATGATCCTCAATAGTGACACCTAAAGAACTAGGCAACTGGGGCCTAAAAAAAATCTACGTCTTCGGCCAAGCACCAACTGGTTGAAGCCTTTGGTGACTAACCCAAGGAAATTCATTGTGGGTGAGTGTAGTGCAATCCAAATACTTCCCAAATTTGACCATCACAAATTAGTTCTTCCAACCTAGAAAATCCTCCAAAGGGTATATAGTATTGAAGGCCCAAGTGAATGATTTCCCTTCAATGGGTGAATGGACAGTGTGGAAAATTGGCAACAGTAGACAGATCTTCCTTGGCGAAGACCTGTGGTTAGGAGTTGGAAACGATTTCAGATGTTCAAAGTCTCTCATCCGGGCTCTAAGGGAACAACATATATACACTCTTAATGATGCCAAGTCCCACGATCCCCAACCTCGAGGGAGGAATGGGTGTAAAACAACTAATACCTCAGGACTAGAAGGTGATGACGCAGAAGAATGGAACCACTACATACGATGCCTAATCTCTAATTTCATTACTCTCAACGAAGATACTTCAGATACCCTATGTTGGTCCAAGAACCCCTTGTCCGGGTCTTTCACCACCAAACTAGGATACTCCTCCATCTAGGAGTCCCTGTTTACGGGAACCAAAAAAATTTGGTGGCAACCCTTATGGAAAAATAACACCCCTCTAAAATGTAAAATCACACTTTGGATGGCCCTAAACAACAAACTTCTCACCTGGGACAATGGTTTAAAAAATGGATGGTGTGGCCCAAGTAGATGTTCTTTATGCAAATCTCATGGGGAATGTATCACTCACATTTTCATCAAATGCCCTTATGCAATTTAGGTGATGCAGATCATATAGGACAAGATGAAACTGAAGTTGGCATGGAACAAAGCCAATCTAGAATATTATTGCAAAGACTGGATGCTTGACAAATCTATAAGCCAATACAAAGGCTTACTGAGCATATTGGTTTCGAATCTATGGTGGGCTCACAACATGAGCATATTCAAGAACATGGATATACTCCCAGAAATAATATCAGGAATAACTCTAAATTATGTTGAATCTTTCAAAACATAATTGAAATCAAAGAATCCAAGGACCCCAATGATGCCAGAACTTGACATCAAGATGCCAAGGGGATTTTTTGACGGAGCTTGCCAAGGGAACTCACCTATCTGTGGAGTTTGAGTGGTACTATTTTTAAAGAAAAAACATTACCAGTACATTAGATATGCACCAAGAATAGGAACAAACATTAGAGCGAAGTTTATAGCTCTATGGACGTTGCTAGAAATTGCAATAAAAAGGAATTTAAAAAAGTTACAGGTAATTGAAGACTCGAAGTTGGTCATTGACTAGGCTCACTAGAAAATCTCAGCGCAAGATATCATATTAGCTCCATTGCTAAGGGACACAACATTATCATTTCAATCTTTCGAGTGGCTCTCTTTCAGCCATATTCTTCGAGAACTGGACGAGAAAGCTAATGAGCTATCAAAACAAGCTTAGTCAATGTCAGTTGGTGCATTTAGTCTCTACGAATTCTTCGATGGGGTGGAAACAAAATCCATATAATTTCTCCTTTAATTCAAATCATATCTTATATGCAAAGACTCTATGGAGAATTTTTTTTTGGAAGAGTTCAATAATTAAAATCTTTTATTTATTTATTATGTAACAAATGAATATGGTTAGAACAAAAACTTAAGATCTTTTATTTATTTATTATGTAACAAATGAATATGGTTAGAACAACAACTTTTAGAAGTTTTTTGTTGCAAGTATAAGGCACAATTAGCTTAAAAAAAAAAAACTAAAAGAGTCATAGACCTATATGTAGTTTTTTTTACCTATATAAAAAAGAAGGCGTGTAAGAAGTTACACACAAATACATATATATTCATCTCCTATAGATATAAAATATTTTTTCTTCATATATATATATATAATGTTTGGTAAGAAGTCACACACAAATACATATATATTCATCTCCTATAGATATAGGATCTTTTTCTTTTTATTTATATATATATATATATATATATATATATATATATATATATATATATATATATAATGTTTGTGAATTGGAAAATCCATGTAAATAAATAAATAAATTATTATTTCATTTAAAATATATATACTTTAGTTTTATGAATATAAATTTTATGTCGAATTTTAATAATTATAGGAATTTTCTAATCATATAACAACAACTTTTAACTGATTGAAATCAAACTACAATTTTAAATTAAAAAATCCTACATAAATTTTGATAAATTTTCCAAATATTATATATATATTCCGAAACTCTTATCGAATTTATAAAGTGAAGAAAATCCTTTTTCTACCTCATTAACTTACACGACGGGCACCCTCTGTAAGTTCTACCCTATGTTTGACCGACAAGGTGAAAATAAGGATAAAAGTGACTTATGGTTCCCATAAAATTTCGCCACACGCGCATGCCTTTGAAGTCGGTCTGGAATTAATTTGACTCGATGTGGGAGTTACTAATTTGGACCATGATTCAGGTTAATAACCATGGGTTACTTAACGGGGGAGTTTGTGAAGTATATATATATATTCTGTGTATATAGCTACAAATCGGTGAACGATCTGCAAGCACCCAGAGTCGTTATTGTTTTTTGTGCTATTGTATTTGTGTTCCTGTTAGATCTGTGCCAAGTGGGGCTTATATGAGTTTAGGAAATTGCAGCTATAAATTTGGGTATGTGGTTGTTGCTCTTACCTGGTTTACTTCATTTGGGTGCTTCCAGATTCAGCAAGATTCTTGCTGTATGTCAGTGGGTGCGTGTCCTACTTTGCACAGAGCAGCAGGCGGCTCATTTGTCTGACATTCCTGCGGTTAAAATAGAGTAGATGTTGTGGAGCATTAATCAGAATTCTCAGAGAGGGGTTCCTGGCTTTTTAGCAGCGGGGAAAGAGTTTGTAGCATTGATTGTAGAAGTGATTTGTATCACTGGGGAGAATGATTTAGTTTTGGTTTTAGGGTAGGAAAAATTGGTGGTGGTGAGCTAGTTTTGGGGGCAGAGTTGAAGGATTGTTTGTATCCTGGTTGGTGTACTGGTTTTGGAGTAGATTGATATTGGAGAAGGTTTTCTGTCATTTTTCTGATTGTCAGTGTTGATGACCAGACACAAGCTTGTGAAGGTGTAGAATGATTTTAAGCCTAGTCAGCAAGTTTTGAAAATGCCCGCATGAAGTGAGGGAGTAGTCGGGAGCTTTGAGACATTTCGATCCTGGTTTTGCAGCCAATTTTATATTTAGAAAAAACTATTTCAGGTTTCCATTGCATTGGTTAGAGACAGATTTTGATTTCGGTAAATTCTATCAAACCCGTCAATACGGTATGCACAAATCCGGTCCATGACCTGGGTATATAGTGTATATACATCTCAAGCTACATAGCGTTTTAGTCTTTGTGGAGTACTCTATGTGGTAAGGTCCAAAGGAGTTCTAGCGTCTGTTGAACACTTCAAGCTCCAAAGGATTTATGTTTTTGACCCTAACTGTAGGTTTATCCTAGGATCCAATATAAGCATTACTAGTTCCAAGGAGGTTTAGCCCAGGCTTGTAGTGTGAGGTCCTCTTTATTGCAGTATATTCAACACAAGTTCCAAGGAGTTCTACTCTTTTTGGATGAAGACTGGTGTACAAGAGTTTTTGGTTTTGAACGTCATTTTATTTTTCAACTCAAGAAAGTGTGCTGAGCAAGTTTAAGTACAAGGGTTGAGGGAGAGACCTCAGTATCATCAGGGAAAAGAGGAGAGGAGAGATGATGCCTGATTACCCATTCGATTCATCACCCACCAGAGACTGTCCCGATGACAAACACAAGTTCTGCAATGCTCCTAGGATATTCATAGGTTTCAATCCAAACGGGTCCTCAGATTCAGAGGGGGCCAAAAGCCCAACTTCTCCACTGGATATCAAAACTTTTTGTGGAATTGGGATCACTCGTTGGTATGAAAACAGCTTAGACTCCCAGTTGAGTTCTCCCGAGCACCAAAGCGAGACAATACCGATTGGTTCTCCACATGGATTCACAAAATCTACCTCTCAGACTGGAATGGAGCATTCAGAGAGCTATACTTGTGTTACATCCCATGGTCCAAAATCCAGCACAAAAGACATATATACTCATTGCGGTATGGAGTGTGAAACTGTGCAATACCCTGTTCAGAAACAACATGAACATGGACTATGGGATGTCGCATCACCACCTGGGAGCAATTCAAATGTTCCAGTGTTTCATGTTGAACATTTTCTCAGCGCTTGCTATCTCTGCAAACGGCAATTGAACCATGGGAAGGACATCTACATGTACAGGTCTGTTATTATGATCATACTATGGCTTTTATGTTAGAGATTGCTTTTAATATTTGAGAATCACATTGAATTGATTATAATTTCCAATTTGCAAGAGCTACTCTCATTCTCTGCTTGCTGACTATTGCAGAGGTGACAAAGCATTTTGTTGCGTGGAGTGCCGTTACCAACAGATTTCGATGGATGAACGAATGGAAACATTTCCTGCTTCTCCACCATCTTCACGGACTGCTACTTCTTGGGTGGAAAATCTTTCTTAACCAGTACAGCTGCTTCTTCATAAGATCAGAGGCATGAAAACTGTCCATCATGTACAGGTCTGTCATAATGTATGTATTGTTTGCATCAGAGGAGCTGTATGAAAATACACGGTCACAGATGATATAAAAATATATCTGTTTAGTTCGAAGAAAAAGGGAAGGGATGGGATGGGATGGGGTGCGCTTTTCTGAGGCATATCGATTTTGTATGATCATTGTTTTGTGCATAATGCCACAAGTTTTCAAGTTCAATCCCCTCTAGCTCAAAAGCTTCCCAACATACATGAGTTTCTTTATAAGATACTTACCTGCAGTTAATGGCAGAGAAATCTGGTAGGCCAAAAGAGCTGAGGCAAATTGAAGGGAGGTAGGCATATAATATATTCAAGGCATATGCTCTTCTTCTTCGTTATGATGGCTGAAAATGCCGATTAACAATATGACACCGTTGCCCTTTTATTTAATATAATGGCTGAGGATAGTCAGGATGATTGAGAGCAGATTTCTGATGTGTTTTCTACAGATTGTGATTAGAACTTAGCACTAAGAGCTAAGAACTTGAGCTCATTATATGTGTTCTCTGAGTTTTGTTTGAGGATGAATAGTACATTGAAGAATGATATGTATTTTTCGGCTGTTGCTCCACATTATATGGGAAAGATGATGTTTTGTTTTGAAGTTTGACAGAGAAACTTGAGATATTGAGGTTTACATCTTCTCTTAGTTTTGTTCAAGTGGATCCTATTGGTTTTAAGTGCTACATATATTATACTTGTTCCAGTATGATTCAGATCCAAAAAAATAGGAGGTGTGATTGCAATGCAAGATTTGCATCTTACCTAAAACTCCTAAAATTGACCTGAACTAGGTTTGATAAACTTCTAAAATTGGCGTTAACTATGATCGATAATTCGGACAGGATCGCTCTTTTGACAAGTCATTAAAAAAAATGGGGCCATTAAATACTGATGCGCCCTGGCTTTTCAAAGAGAAAACCACCCTGATGCTATGCCATATTTCCAGTAAAGTGACTTTTTGTAAGGTGCAGTCACGCTCTAATGCAGTTTTCCAATGGATCTGGCCCTACGCTTCCAAAGTAGATGTTTAACAGAATCTTTCGTCTGTCAGTGAGGACAAGGCTGTGTGATGCTCGATTTTGCAATTATTTCTTTAAACTGAAATACCTTCGTAGATTATTAGCTAGGCGAAAGTACGTAATGTATAAAAAGGTCCAACTATCCACAACATTTTTCAACGGGTTTTTCAACGGCAGAATCGCACTAATTTCTGGATCATTATGAGTACTAAACCTTTTATTAAATAGTGGCACAAATAAGGGCTCTAAAGTAGAGAGGGAGAGGGTTTGATCCAATTTTCAAGTGTCACATCTAAGCATAGGGTTATCGAATTTTGATTTCCAGCCCTTCTAATCCTTTCCTTATTAGGACACCTATAATGCGGGGGGTGCCAAGCTCGGGTGCACACACTTCCACATCAAGTTCGGGCACACACGCACTTCCACAACAGATCGAAACAAAGGAAATTAGGTAGGGAGGACACTCGGTGCGAATGAGGAGATAGAAGTTTTCATATAGGGGGGAGTTGGGGTTCATTGGGCGCGCGCCATGCCAAGGGGTGACTTCACCAAGGTGCCTTGTGACACAAGTCAAACAACAGATAGTTTGATGAAGGGTTGAGGGCATGACTTGGGGTGCCCACACCCAAGACGACGAGTTGGTTACATGGATCAGTGGGTCGGCCATGCGACAGAACGAAGCGTTTGGTGGGTCGGCTGGGCAAACTACCCGAACTCGCCCACATGAGGAGTCGGCCCAACCTTGCAAAGGGGGCATAACTTGGTGAACTGACAAGTCGGCTCACCCATGGGAATATAGATGCAATGGATGGGCACCTATAAAGTTAAGAGGACACACAACCAAGAAGACATAACTTGGAAGACAAGGAGAGTAAGAAGAGCTCTACGGTTCTAAGCCAGATGAAGAGGGCGAGCTCTCTCAAGGAGCCAAGTTGCTCCACATGGGAGGACTTGTGTTGCCTTAAGGAAAGTTCGATGGACAGAGTTGGGCGAGCTTCTCTTGGGTTGGTTTTAGTGAAGTTTGGAAACACAAGTTTGTTGGAGTCATGTGTGAGGCAGAATTGAAATATGTGAAGTCTGCGGAAACAAAGAGACAACAAGTTTGCGGTTGTGGGCATGTCTTAGGTGCATTGCAGGAGATTGCGGAGACGATTGTGACATAGATTTTTAGTGAAGAATCTGTATATGAGTGTTTTAGTGAGGTGAGGCGAGTCGTTTGACTCTGTCGAAATTGACAGCGCTGGTAGTGCTCATATTGTAACTGTTTCGCAATAAGAAAGACATGCTCGGGTGTTAGGCACAATTTGTGTCGCCCACAATATATCTATTTTCTCTTGTCTGTTTCGTTGTTGTTCTCTTGCGTTCTCATGTTCAGGGATGTATGTTTAAATATGACTAAGTGTTAAACTGCTAACAAATGTCTAAGTATACAGTAGTTGCACTAGAGTAGGAGTGTGACTCGTCGGTAGCCTAAAACGAAGTATGAGTATGCTCTAGGTGAAGAGGCATAGTCTAGACAAACTAACCTTGCTGTTGTCAAGCGAAAAATGTCGCACACCCTCAAGAGGTCCACAATTGCAAGATTCGGCTAGGCACACTGTGGGGACGTGATAGATGGTATTGGAGCATGTTCGTTGCGAAGACATTTCGGTGGGAACGCTTGCAGACTTGGTGAACCGTTCGATGGAATGAACTGGTTCATCGCAGACTTTGCATTAGAATTATGACAGAGGTTCGGTTGATGGTGCGAGGGGAAGGTTGAGCTAGGTGCACACCTTGTGCAGACCGAGAGCATAGTTTGTGGTGAAATGAAGCACTTGGACAGGGTGGGTGACCATAGAACTCATTGCAGAACTTGTCGCAGGGTTGATCGCAGAGGCAAACTCGGTTGGTTTGTGTGATGGAAGTTAGTGTTGGACCTATTGTGTACACCTTTGAGAGACCAGGCACATAGTTCATTGGTAGAACCGAGCACTCGGGCAAGGCAAATGAACGCAAGATTGCAACATGACTTGTTGCAGATCTAACCACAGAAGTGATTGCAAAAGCGAATGTATAGGGTGATCACAAAAGTGATCGCAAAGGGGAGCAGTTTTGGGTTGCAACAAGGTGAAGCACTTGGATGTGTTGCACGACATGGGGCGACCAAGAGCAGCTCCACATCATGCAGTTGGTATGCATGTTTCCATCATGATGTCTTCGTTCTGTGCATTCTTGAGAACAACAATAGAGTTGAGTTGGGTTGTTGGACGAGTTGGTCGATCGCAACCTTCGGATGAGGCGGCTCTTGACAAAGTTACAACGGTCAGTTAACAACAATATGACTTGGCAATTGGGCGATGGATGCATGGTGTCTTGAAGAAAAAAAAATCAAAGTGAAAATATGGAGAGACATTGGAGATGAGTTCAGTTGGTTGCATGCGAAGTTTGGAACTTAAACGAATTTCATAAGTGGACGGATGGACTTTGCCTTGAATCGTAGCGAAGGTCTTGCAGGTTTGTGGAACTGCAGATGGTGATGGAGGGGAGTTCATGCGGAGATTCGGTTGCTTGGGCAAGTGAAGGTACAAGACAACAAACTTAGAACATGGTTGCAACAAAGGATGTTGTTGGAAATGTATGGTTGGTTTTGAGTTCTTTCGTTTCCTAGTAAGTGTTGTGGTGAGTTCTTTAAAGGGAAATTGGATGACTTGGTGGTTCAAGTGCAATTTGTTTCTGCAGTGAAAACATGCAGACTTGAGGGTGACTCAAGGGGTGCAAATTCGAAGAAGTCATGTAATAGTTGGGATTCCTTGGTTGGGTGAATGTGCAAAGAGCTTGGGAGACCTACTTGGACGAGTCATGTGGTGGACTTAAGCAGATTTGGATGCAACCGTGGAGGTGGTTTGAAGAAGCTTCCTAACTCTTTGATGAGGTGCGTTGGACAGGTCATAGTAGTGAAGTGGGAAGTGAAGTCTACTCATGTCGGTTTTGAGGGGATGGGTGAGGCACCCTAGGGTTTGGTGCCTTAACCAAATTTGTTGGGTTATGCGATGACTTGATAGTTGCGACGACATTACCAAAGTTTGAACGTTTCCAGGAGGTGCAAGGGAGTTTCATTCTAGTAGACAGACGGAGTCAGCAAGGAAGTCGACCAAGAATTGTTGGAAGTCAACTTGAATGGGCAGGACACATACCAAGTGACTTAGGTGGTGTTCGCTCACCTTTGGTTTGGGACATTGGATGAGGCAAAGCACACCTTTGTGACTTGTAGATGTTGATGTGATAGCTCAAAGATCTGAGAGGGTCGTTGGTTGGAGTTGAAAAAAGTATTCATGCAAACGTGCCCAAGGCATGAAAATTCTTTAAGGTGATTCATTCTACCTGGATCACTTTGGATAGTTCCTTGGGACGTTTTGAGGAGTGGGGGCGTGTTGGCCACACTCTTTGTAGATGTTAAGTTGCAGAGAAGTGACTTTACGAAAGGAGGTGAGTTGAGGACTTTCCTTCATTTGGAGGATTGTGTGGAAAGACAGATTGCAACGTGAAGAGATTACTTGGACATGGGCATTTCTCTTGCTTTGGAAAACATGGTTGAGGGTGTAGCCTAACCATTCCAAGGTATAGAGAGGCAGACGCAGTAACATGACCGTGTGATGGAGTAGTGAGGCAAAAGTAGTTGGGACTTACGATTCTTGGGGCAGATTGGCTAATTGTGCCATGAGGTAGACAATGAAGTCAAGTTGTCGCAGATGACTTTCCCTTTTCGTGACTTCATAGTGCAACAAGGTGAGGAGCGACCTTGCCTTGGTCTGATATCATTGTGGGGATGGATCGAATTGCAGAAGGAGGTTAGAGTATGGATGCGCCAGTAGGTTCGAAGCACAACACTCAGAAACTATGGAGAATATCCTTGATGAAGATTAGATGATGGTAGCATTAACGCTGAGGAAAGGATGGACACTTGCCTTGGTCTTTGGAGTTGGATGGAGTGACATAGATGTGAACAAAAAATACTAAATTTGGGCATGGAGATGCACATTTAAGGAATTGGGGTGTGACAATTGGACTACCTACACAACCAATGTGTTATCACTGTAATAATTTTTTGGACTCCAAGTCTCATAACTTAGCAGGAGGCTAAATCAATATAGAAGAGCGATAAAACTAGCAGACGAGGTTACATGTAGTAGACAGAGCTAAATCTAGCGGAGGTGCGAAGTGGATAGGACCCGACGGGTCATGGATCATGGGCGCTTCCGATCAACGGTCGTGGAGTGTATCAAGCTAAGAAGTAGAGTGGAGTTTAATCTTTTGAAAGCGGGCTGATGAGAATACCACGCTTTGGTTTTAAGGTCACGTGGCGCCCTAGGATGCATATCGGGGGGAAAAGCGGTTGAGCTCGAAACCTCAGGACACTTGTTTGGGTACTTTTCGTCCATGCGATGCCAGGTGAACGCTGCCAAAAAGCTGATTCGAAGGCTCATCATTTGAAATCCAAGGCCGAATGTGATAAGTCGTGGTCCTTGCAAGGAATTTCGTTAATAACATATGATTGGCACTCAATGACGACTGCCATTCAAAACATGGGTGACATTACTCTATTTTGGACAATTAACGTTTCATTCCAGAACGGGGTAATCAAAAATCGAATCGTCCATCTAATTCCTGTACATCTAAGGGAGATAAACTCGTGCTTCCGGGCAAACCAGAGAAAATGGAGAATATAGATCCAACGTCTTTCAGGGAACCGAGATATTCAAATAATTTGACAAAATTATCTACAAAGAAGAAAGAAAAGAGTGTTGCATGAATATTGGCAACAAAATTTCGCACAGAGCCTGTAGATGAACCAGGGTCTGGTGAAGGAATTAGGCTAAATCCTATCATGAAGGATTTAATTATCAATGGATACATATATGGATGTCCCATGCAAGATGGCAAGGGTAAACAGAGCAAGCGACAAAAGACAAAAGTTAAAACTGAAGCAGTTGAAAGTGTTGGAGAAAACCAACCTACTTGGCTTGACACGTTAAAGGAAGAAATTGCTAATCTGAAATAGATTTCAGGCTAAATTAAGTATGTTTCAGAGAATTTTGTAATGATACAGCCAAGTGGCATTCAATGCAAAAATCTCAAATATGTCAGTTTTGGTTTATAATGCTTCCTAGAAAATAGGAGGTCGATTTTATTACATTACTTCTTTTGTAACTGATAGTTATTTTTGGAACTTTGGGGAAGATGATTCGTTCTAAATCCCGGATGTAATTTATCTATATATGCTATTACAAAGGTAAATGAATGGTTGGACTTACCGGAGAGGGGCTTGCCCTCGCAGCAGGAAAACTCTGTAATTTTCTGGAACTGAATGGAATGTATATGCGGAAGCTTTTTGAAGTCTTTATGAAAAGATTCTAATGGTGGTGATGTGAATTTTGTCTCCTTTCTTTGTATGTATTTCCTATGTTCTTTAATTCCATTTACATTTTCTTCTGTTTAAATTGGAGATTTAAAGGTCCAGAATTCATCTCGTGATGCTCTCAGCTTAAGCAATTTAAACTATGTAATTTTCTTCTTAGTTGAATCAAAATTCATTTCAATAATTCTCTGATGGAGTTATTTGTTTCTCTTGTCTCTTACACCCTACTTATATACATTTACGGCTCAGATTCATTGCCTCATTTAGCCTTTATCCTCTGAATAATTCTACAAGCCAGTCATTGTGTTCAATCACTTTCATAATTTCGACTCCATAGCCCTGAGTGTCCCTCCCCTTATTTGCCAACAACTTTATAAAAAATCCCCAAAACAAACTAAATCTAGCCACTGATTTCCAAAGAAACATCAAGTGACACGAGAGAGCCCTCTCTAAGTTGAGCAAGCTAGTGCCCAGCTCTAAAGTAGGTTGAAACAATTACCTTTGTCGTTTGTCTATTAGCCGAATTTTTTTTACAGAGCGCTAACATTCTGGCGTCATTGCCGGGGACGAAGGATAAATCTTCCCTGAGAGAAATGACAAAGTTCAACTCTGTGTACTAATGGTGAAGAGTATTCAAAAACATAAAGGTTGTATATCATTCGCCTGGCAACTCCATTTTCAAGAATCTAGAATTCAAAATTTTTACGATGACTCCATTGCCCATAGACTCAGTAGCCTGAAGATGTTATTGATGGCTCCACTCAAGCTGCAAATGTGATTCAAAGATTCCACTGGAAGATGAGACCCCTTGAAAAATGTATGAAAGGACACCATGGGAAAAAACAAGTACTCGAAGTTGTGTTTTTTCCAAGACTTAATATTTCTTATTATTAATTACCTTTTGTCTTTTCGTGAACATGCTAAACAAATTATTTTTTACCTACTGCATTCAAATGATGATCATGATAATCCTGAAATTGTATATCCTCCTCTTAAAGTTATATATATATTTATTCAATTTATCACTAATTTTGATAAAAATCTCCCATCTGAGCCATGAGATAACCATGACCAAGTTGATGAGCCTCATGAAACCAAGGCTAATATTTCACCTCCTATACTTGATCCAACACCCTTCAAGATTCAACATAGATACAGACCCTTAAAACTACCTAACATCCTACATGATTTTCCTCCAAAGCACTATGAGTACCTACCTATGTTTGATGGGGAACCTGATGCCATCATAGCTAAAAAACACATTCAAGAGTTCTACCATTTTATAGATTTGTTTGAGATTGACCATGACGATGTTTTTATGAGGGATTTCTCTCAATCCTTGAAAGGAGATACCAAAGAATGGTTTAAACATTTGCAGCCAGAGACAATTAGCTCATGGGAAGAATTGAAGAGTGTTTTTTCGAAGTTTTGGGGCAAGAAAAAATCTCTAGACCTATAGCTTACATAAGTCTATGCCTTGAAAGGACACAACAATAGGACTATCTCCACGTTCAGTGGAAGGTTTTCTAGTGTTTACTATGATATGCCCATATAAATTCAACCCACTGAAGTTGCTTCCATGCTCCAGTACACCACTACTCTTCACCCAGATTTGTCTTTCCTTCTGATGGAAAGAAGAGCTGAAACCTTACAACAAATGTTTGATGACGCTCAGGAAATTCAACACAATATCCTAGCATGTGAACAGATTCGAAGTGAAGGGTTGGGTGTTCCAAGACATGAGAATGAATATGAGCAGAGAACGTTTGACTGGAATCTTGGGTCTAAAATTGATGATATCATAGGTCCTCTTGAAGTTTTGAAAGTAAATGATTTTGCAAAGGATCATATCCCACCTATTGAAAGAGAAGGTACTTATATAATTTCCGATCCACCCCATGACAAGCATGGAGTTGATTGTTTCATATATTCATTTGTAGACAGTTAAGAGGATGAGTTTGCAAATCAGTTTGATGAGGAACAAGTTGATGTCCCAAACTTTTTCTTGTTAGACAATGTTGTTGATGTGCCTATATATGATGAATATGATGATGATTATGATAATGATCCCCCAGAACAACCAACTGCATTTCCTCTATCAGAAAATGTTATTTTTCAGTAGTGTAATGAGAGCAACCAGTTTACATATCATAGTTACAAAGAAGAAAGTACTGAATCAGTTGAAGGGAATTATTTGCCTTTATGATTTTCTTCATTTAAATTTTTGAAAGAAAATTATAAGATCATAATTGAAACAAATGAATGTGCACTGATGCTAAGTCACACTTATTCACTAAAACATATTGACTAGAAATTGCAACCATTGATCAAAGAGGAACCTGAAAATAAGTGTGTTCAACAATCTAAAAGGATTGAGGAACAAGTATATGATAGTAGTGAAGAGAATGAAGAATATTTTGAATCAGGTGGAAGAACCTTGCCACTATTCTCTACTTCTTCAAATTGTTAAAGAAAATTGTTTATAATGTTTCAGATAAGAAACCCCCCAATCATGATGTTGAATCTGAGGAATGAAATTAACTTGCAAATGAAAACTATTTCATATTGTGTTTTTCTTCCTTTGAATGGTTAAAAACAAATCATGAGAAAATAGATGAAGCTGATCAAGAAATTGTTGTTGAAGGCCATTTTCTGTCTCCTGAACTTAATGTAGATATTCAACAAGATTCCCAGCAAGACAAAGTGTTTCAAAGTTGTCTTTCTTACCCTCTGAATGAGGTGGTTGTTCAAATTCTAAGTGGCCTAGACATGGATGAGGATTCTGAAACTGCATTTGTGGAAATTTCAAGCAGTGAACAAATAAATGGCATAGAGTTTCAGGGAGGTAACAAAATAGTGTATGCCACTTTTCAATCAGGAATGGAAAAAGTAAATAAGGAGGCAGTTGTTCTATTTGATCCCTTTGAAAATCATGGTCTTGAAAATGTATCCATGAGAACTCCAGACTATGAAACAGTTCATGCTGTCAACTCTTCACATTTGCAAGGAGATTATGAAAAAGAACTTATTCCCATTCATTCATTTGAAAGGCAAAATGACAATCCTCAAGAGAAATTCCAGAAGGTTAATAAAACCAAATCATAACTGTTTGATGAACAAGAAGATAACCTTGATGCACATAATATGGCTGTCATATTTGAAGATGTTCAAGAATGTACAAATATTTTTGTTGATATGCATGGAAGAGTAGACAAACCTATTGTTGCCATTTCATTTGAAAATGTTATCAGGATTAAAGAAGTAGAGCAAGAACAACAAACACTTGTGAAAGAAACTTGTCCTTCTGTTTTTGTTCATAAAAAATAAATGTTCTCTCATATGTTTTTTGACCCTATGGCATGCTATATGGAGAATTTTAAAAATCAAAATTTACAGTTGATGATGGGTTGTAAGCTTGGAAATGAAGAGGATGAAAAATCGATGTCAATATCAGATATGGATTTCTTTATACCAGAAGTTTCATTTTAGTTAGGACTGTCTTTCGATTTAGAAGGTTGTTATTTACAACAATCTTACCATATTTTTCAGCCTCTTAGTAGAAATCAACAGGGTAAATCACTTGAAAACAAGGATGAAGTGGAAGAAATAAAACATGATTGTTGTTTTATGCATGTGTTGGAAGACCCCTTTGCAATTTTGCGAGAAACAATGAACAATCCTGATGATTTCAGAATTCTAAGATTCAAATTCATATATAACTTTTCAGATGGGTGACCAATGAACAGGCTTTGGAGCAAGCGTGTGCAAAGAAAACAAGCAGAGGATAAAATTATGACATGGATGCATTGACATTTTCATTTCACTTGATTGGCATCTCATTTAAGAAATGAGGGTAGGTAGGTGCGAATAAGTTTGATAATCAAGCATTTTCAAGTTTAAGATTTCCAAAGAAAGTATCCAGTTAGATTTTTAGCAGTATATCTGGCATTCACTCTCCAGGATAGAATAAGGTACACGCCCGTCGTGGGAAAAACTCAATGGATGAGGCACCGAGTCTACGCATTCTTTGCTACCTCGCAGAGAGGATAACATCCCCAGTTGGAGCCCATGTTATCACTGCAATACTTTTTTGGAGTTCAAGTCTCGGAACTTAGCAGGAGGCTAAATCAATATAGAAGAGAGATAAAACTAGCAGATGGGGTTACATCTAGCGGAAAGGGATAAATCTAGCGGAGGTGCGAAGTGGATAGGACCCGACGGGTCGTGGATCGTGGGCGCTGCCGATCAACGGTCATGGAGAGTATCGGGCTAATAAATAGCGCGGATTTTAATCTTTTGAAAGCATGCCGATGAGAATACCACGGTTTGGTTTTGAGGTCACATGGCGCCCCAGGATGCATATCAGGGGGAAAAGAGGTTAAGATCGAAACTGCTCATTTACACCCTGATGTTACGTGTTAAAATATCATTGGATATGTCAAATCTAAGGGTCGCATGTGGAAACGGAAAGTTGATGGCCGGTCAAATCACCTCAGGACACTTGTTTGGGTACTTTTTGTCCATGCAATGCTAGGTGAACGTCGCCAAAAAGATAATTCGAAGGCTTATCATTTGAAATCCGAGGCCAAACGTGATAATCTGTGGTCCTTGCAAGGACTTTCGCCAGTAACCTATGATTGGCACTCAATGATGGCTGTCATTCAAAACATGGGTGACATTACTCTGTTTTGGACAATTAACGTTTCATTCCAGAATGGGGTAATCACAAATCAAATCATCCATCTAATTCTTGTACAACTAAGGGAGATAAGCTCGTGCTTCCGGGAAAACCAGAGAAAATGGAGAAGACAGATCCAACGACTTTCAACGAACCGAGATATTCAAATAATCTGACAAAATTATCTACGAAGAAGAAAGAAAAGCTTGTTGCACAAATATTGACAACAAAATTTCGCACAGAGCCTACAGATGAACCAAGGTCAGGTGAAGGAATTAAGCTAAATCCTATCATGAAGGATTTAGTTATCAATGGATACACAGATGGATGTCCCATGCAAGTTGGAAAGGGTAAATAGAGCAAGCGACGTAAGACATAAGTTAAAACTAAAGCAGTTGAAAGTGTTGGAGAAAACTAGCCTGCTTGGCTTGACACGTTAAAGGAAGAAATTGCTAAGCTGAAATAGATTTCAGGATAAATTAAGTATGTTTCAGAGAATTTTGTAATGATACAGACAAGTGGCATTCAATGCAAAAATCTCAAATATGCCAGTTTTGGTTTATAACGCTTCCTAGAAAATAGGATCTCGGTTGTATTACGTTACTTCTTTTGTAATTGATAGCTATTTTTGGAACTTTGGGGAAGATGATTTGTTCTAAATCTCGGATGTAATTTATCTATATATGTTATTACAAAGATAAATGAATGGTTGGAATTACCGGAGAGGGGTCTGCCCTCGCAGAAGGAAAACTCTATAATTTTCTGGCACTGAATGGAATGTATATGCATAAGCTTTTTGAAGTCTTTATGAAAAGATTCTAATGGTGGTGATATGAGTTTTGTCTCCTTTCATTATATGTATTTCCTGTGTTCTTTAATTCCATTTACATTTTCTTCTGTTTAAATTGGAGAGTGAAAGGTCCAGAATTCATCTTGTGATGCTCTCGACTTAAGCAATTTAAACTGTGTAATTTTCTTCCTAGTTGAATCAAAATTCATTTCAGTAATGATCTAAAGGAGTTATTTGTTTCTCCTACCTCTTACACCCTGCATATATACATTTACGACTCATATTCATTACCTCATTTAGCCTTTATCCTCTAAATAATTCTACAGGCCAGTCATTGTGTTCATTCACTTTCATAATTTTGACTCCATAGCCCTGAGTGTCCCTCCCTTTCTTTGCCAACAACTTTATAAAAAAACCCCAAAGCAAACTAAATCTAGCCACTGATTTCCAAAGAAACATCAAGTGACATGAGAGATCCCTCTCTAAGTTGAGCAGGCCAGTGCCCAACTCTAAAGTAGGTTGAAACAATTACCTCTGTCGTTTGTCTATCAGCCAGACAAAATTTACAGAGTGCTAACACAATGCAGGACTTGAGGCTAGCATTGTATAGAGACGTGATAGAGTTTGGTTGAAGTATGGGTGCAACAACAAGTTCACAGAAGTTCAACACTTAGACATTTTTGAGGTTGCAACAACAGTTGAGGCGACAACAATAGTGAAACAAAGAGTGATTGTCGCAACTGGGTAGTGGGAACTTAGACATTGTGGATAGAGTTGGGGAGGAGACATCTTTCCATCGTAGCAGATAGTTTGGTCACACACAACTTTGGGAAGAGGGTAGTGTGGATGGTTGCACAAGTTGTAGATGATTGCATTGCAAGTCGAAAACTTGTGGTTTCCACTTCGTAGGGAAACTTGAGGTTTCCACTTTGACAGAAATTTGGGGTTTCCAGTTGGCACAGAACTTGGGGTTTCCAACAGACTTAGTTGCAGCAGAGGCATGATTTTGGGGCAGAGACTTGGAGATCACATATTTTGTGGACGTTACCGAAGACAACAATGACTTGAGGTGGGGGATGATGTAAGGATTACGACACCAGTCTTGGGCGTGTGCACTTCCACCACAGATTGAAATGAAGGAAATTGAGTAGGCAAGATGCTTGGTGCGAATGAGGAGACAAAAGTATTCATATAGGTGAGAATTTGGGTTCCTTGGGCATACGACGTGCCATGGGGAGACTCCACCCAAGGTGCCTTGCGACACAAGTCAAACAAAAGAAGTTTTGATGAAGGGTTGAGTGCATGACTTGGGTGCTCCACCAATGAAGGAAAATTGACTAAGGCATGGGAGACACACTTAAGAGAGTCAACGCAACTCTCCTAAGGGGCACACACACCCAAGACGACAAGTTGGTTAGATGGATCGGTGGGTCGACCAAGCGACGAAAGGAAGAGTTTGGTGGGTCAACTGGGCAAGCCGCTCGAATGCGTCCACATGAGGAGTCAACAACCCAACCTTGTGAAGGGGCGTGACTTGGTGAACTGAGGGTTCGACTCACCCATGGGAAAATACACATGATGGATGGGCACCAATAAATGCAAGAGGGCACACAAATAAAAAGGCATAACTTGGAAGACAAGGACAACAAGAAAAGCTTTGTGGTTCTGAGGTAGACAAAGAGGGAGAGCTCTCTCAAGGAGCCAAGTCGCTCCACATGGGAGGACTTGAGTTTCCTTGAGGAGGATTCAATGGAATTTTTTTTTGATATTCTCTTCGGATGGTTTTGGTGAAGTCTAGAAACACAGGTCTATTTGAGGCATGTGTGAGGCAAAACCAAAATATTTGAATTCTGCGGAAATGAGGATACAACAAGTCTATGGTTATGGTCACGCCTGAGCTACATCGTAAGATGTTGCATATATGATTGCGACATAAATTATTGGTGATGAATCTATGTATGAGTGTCTTGGTGAGGTGAGGCGATTCGTTTAACTCTACCGAAGTTGTAAACCTAGTTGGTGGTGCTCATATTGTAATTGTTTCATAATGACAAAGACTTACCCGGGTGTTAGGCACGGTTTGTGCCACCCACACTATATTTATGTTTCTCTTGTCTTTTTCATTGTTGTTCTCTTCGCTTCTCATGTTCATGGATGTATGATTAAATTTGACTAAGTGTTAAACTTTTAACAAATGTCTAAGTATACAAGAGTTGCACTAGGGTAGGAGTGTGACTCGTCGGTAGCCTAGAACGAAGTGTGGGTATTCTCTAGGTAAAGAGGTGTAGTCCGGATGAAGTAACCTTGGTGTTTCCAAGCTTCCAAGAGAGAAACGTTGTGGTGTCGTACACCCTCAAGAGGTGCACGATCACAAGATTCAGCTAGGCACACTGGGGGGACGTGACAACACCCATTTTAAATTTAAACAGGGCTCTAGAGATTGCAACTTTATCTGAATTTATCAAATTCTTTTCTTGGGAGTAGTTGCTATATTTGTGAAATATTTTTCAGTCATTGTTACTTCATACCAAAACTATGATCACTGCAAATCGTTAGTGTGTTTCATTGATCCATAAACAATAGGAATATGGTCTGTTATTTTCGTTAACATAGATACTAATTGTGGAAAAAGAAAAATATTGTGTCTCCTCTTTTTATTGTTAGACTATAAAACATTGCTCTGTATAAAGGTTATACCTCTGTCAAAATAGAGGATGTGCATGGAATCGATGCCTCTAGTTTACTTTTCAAAGTCAA